>BEXV01000574.1:134197-147027 GCA_003118195.1 Hemicentrotus pulcherrimus | reverse complement strand
ACCTACAATGTATATCTTTACAACAATTATGAAGAGGAGAAGGAGGAGGGGGGGGGGGGCTCCAAAGCTTTATGGGACAATAATTCCCTTTTCAATGAACAAAATGGACAAGGCTGAGATAGCAAAATATACAGGACGGTTTAAGGGGGAAGGAGGAGTGGATACTCTCTCTTCCAACTTTCTTACAACAATGTTTCCAAGCCTGGACCTGGCTGTCTGATATCAGTAAATATCCTCTGGGCAGATAGAAGGGAGAGAAGAGGGAGAGGGTTGAGGAGAATGAGTGAGGAAGGAGAGAGGGAGGAGGCTCCTAGATTGTAAGATACTTACTCTACTTCATTGGAGCAGTATTTGATTGCCTGGACCTGGTTGATGTTAATGACACGTATGTCAGGGTCTGCCGATGTTCCACAGTCTGTCTGGTCTAGGGGTGGTCCTGAACCCCCAGGCAATGAGGACCGGTCTTCCATTTCTGTCAAAATAAAATTATATAAAATATAAGCAATCTTCATCTGACTGAAGAAAAACAAATTGATGAAATCAAATAACTGTTCACTTGTTGGAAAGTAAAGGATTCTAATTCACACACACATACTTGAAGACATGATATATTATAAATAATCACCTATAATTTCTTAAGGAATATTGTGCACCTCCGAACTCAGGTTCCAACAGTGAAATTCTCACATCACCTGTACATGTACATACATGTACATACTCCTTAGAATCATATGCAGAGCTACATGTACTGGTGAGCCACTCACATGATCCCAAAGTGCACGTAAAACTCATAATTTGTCCTTCATCATAAAATGTAACAATTTACCACAATAATTATACTGGTATGATGGTACATGTATTGTTGTTCATTTACACCATGTTCTGTGTGTGAGTGATTAGATTTCAACTTAGAAGCATAATATTGAGAAGATGATACAAATATTACAATAAGGATCACTTAGTAACTTGATACATGATTTACTTAGTAAAGCTCTGGGCAATCAGATTATGACACGCCCAAACATACAATGTATGCATATAGCACCCATCACTTTGTGAACCGTATCCAGATTTTCTTGTTCGCCCATAAGTCATGATTAGTTTCTTGTGTATCATAAAAAGTGTAGTAAGTGCATTTCAAACATAGTACATGTATACCATAGGCTTACAGTTGCACCATACGTCCCCGTGCAAGCCGATACTTATAAGCAGCTGCTAGCAGCATCTATTTACCAAAAGAACCTCCCACCCAACCCAAAAGAAAAAAAATGTAAGTCCTATCTGATAGTGATAGTGAATGGAATTGTACTTTGCTGTGATAGCCTTATTATCCCAAATGTAATGTTCGAGTCTCACAAGGAACACCATGTATTGGATGATTGCTATGTTTTTTCATGCCTAGTGAAAAAAATGTTAATTTTGATGTACACTACCGGTACACAAGTGAGCAGGTAAAATAGTACATTCCAGTCAAGAACTATCTCTTTCAGGTATCCAATTAACGGAAGAGTTCTCATTCAGGCCAAGTCCCCTTCCTAACCCTCATTTCCAGAAGATGAGTCACAACAGAGACAAGAGAGAGCAGAAAACAATCAACGAACCATCGGAGGGAGCAGGACGTTACAATTTGCTCACTGTGCCATATCCTGATTAATAAGCAACTCGGGCAAAAACTATCATTTTTTCTGCCTTCACTGCTTATCAATTTCAATCAGCATTCAAGGTACATGTACAATCAATAAAATAGCATTATTGCCCTCACACAGCCTATGGTTGAAAACAATAGAAATTGACACATTCTAGGTGTAATTACATGCACTTCTGTTTTTTCTCTCTCTCTCTTTCTATCTCCTTCTCCCTTTCTATCTACATGTAAATCTCTATCTACATGTATATATCATTCTTTTCTCTATCACTCTCTTTCTCTCTTTTTTATTTTCTTCTCTCTTCTCTTCTCTTCTCTTCTCTCTTGCTTCCCTCTCTCCCTCTTCTTTCTCCTCTTATCATTTCTATCTGAATATTGCACATCTCTTATTATTTGATCCCTCCCTAATAGTAATAGTACACAGAATTTCTCTTCATAAAATTTGTGTCTCTTTCATGATGTTACTTGCATATTAACCTACATGTATATGTACAGGAGGCTACAATATTACCTCACTAAGTTTTAAATGGTTATATGTACATTGTACAGTTGGTTGACACTTTACTGCAATTAAAGTATTACTGCCAAAAAAACTTATGTTCTTCACATTCTTCTTCTTCTTTACCTACCATGTCCTGAGATGTGATGGCGACCATGGAATGCCACAACTCTCTGTCCAATATTCTATGAAGTAATACAAATACTAATAGACATAGACATGACAAATGAGTCCCACCCTACCCCATAGTGGCCAAACATTGACATATTTGTGTTTTCTATTTCTATGTTTGCCATTCTCCTCAACTTCAATACACTCTCCTACCTACCTATAGTTTCATGTGTACCATTTTCTTCTGGTAGGCACTGGTTTGTTTCCTGCAATGATTCCATTGTATTTCAGCTTCCTGATATCGATCAAGAGCTATTGTAAACAAGTGTTCCTTTCCGCTTTAAAATCAAATATAAAGTGTATCCTCAAGTTCAAGCACAAAACATCATATTTACTGCAATTCCATATGAAAGGTTCTCAAAGAAAGTTTAAAGTATGGCTTCACTTTGGTTCTGAAGGCACTAATATCTTATATTCTGTTAATCCTGCCAAGGCTCATTTCCTACAAAGGAAAACAAAACAAATGCATGTACACGTTGAGTTGTCAACCTGTCTGTGAGGTGATAGGGATGTGCTCGTGGCCGGACAGTGGAGCTCCAAATCTTTAATCAAGTGAATCCTCTAGCCATACACGGCTTGAACAACAAATGAATTTAACTATTACTTTCCTGTAAGGCACTCTTTCCCCCTAAACTGCATACATGTAGGTAGGTAGGTTGATCTAGTTTATAATACCAGTAGTTGATGTTATTCATTAAATGATCTTCTGGATTAAGCCTTGTGATTGATTCAAAGTAAAAGCTGGTTGAATGCAGCAGCACTTTCACTCCTTACCTTCACAGAGAATTTAACTCTTTGTATAAATGAAGGACAAAATAAGAAGTCTGAATGTTTTCTTTAGAACTCTTCAATTGAGAATACGAATGAAGCATTGGTTCACAAATATCAATTGTTCATGTTTTTGTATAAAAAAGGTTTTCATACAAAAGAAAACTCTTCAAGAATTAGCAATAGGCAATCTGGTGTACCCTTTGTTTTCAGTTCATCAGTCTCTTTTGACACAAACATTGTATCTAATAATGTTTTTAATGATGTAGTGACCACTACTTTTCAAAATTTCCACTTGTATGGTCGTAAAGTTGACTTTGATGAAACAGTCATGGAGCTCTTAATATAAGTTCATAACCCTTTTCACTGAAATGAATACTTCTTCCGATTCCAATCAATGAAAATCAGATGTCATGTTTCCCAATGAGACGCATTCGCTGGATACAATAAATCCTTTCTAAAGTCCTGTAATAAGCCGAATATAATATTGTCACAGTATTAGGGCAGTGATGGTCATTAAGCTTCCAAACCGTAAGGCACCTGGCACCATCAAGCCTCTCATAGACACTACACCCATCCAGTGGACAACCTAGTGAGAGTTATTGAGTACTTCCATTCCAGCCTGGCTATCATGCACACAAGCCGGTATACAATGCCTACCATGGAGCACTGGTGTATCGGCTACTGAGGCTTTTGTGACCCTGCAGGGATATTTGGGGTATGATTCATATGTCTGTGTTATAGGGCCTGGCCTGAGCTGAGCTGAAGTGCTGCTAACTCTATATGCGTGACTTGAGTTCAGTAGGATCAGGTTACATGAGGGAGCTGTTTAACTTATGAACTTGATATCATGATGGCGGGTTGAGAGCAGCCATGGCTTGACGCACACACATGGCTGCCTGGTATGCTTGATTGACAACACTACTGATGCCTTTATGCTATTATCAGCTTGTTTTCATTGTGCAATTAAACGGTGGCATTTGACATTTTCAATTAGGGCTATACTCATTGCAGATTTACATTGTACTTCACAAATAAAGGTAAACTTTAAAGTTCTGGATGTGAAATCTCTCTCTCTCTCTCTCTTTCTGGGTTTCTCTCTCTCTTAATTTCTCTCTTTATAATGGAAGACCAAATATAAACCCAAATATTTTATTTCACGATATTATATATAGCCCATATAATCTAGCTGTAACACAACTGTAACGGTAACATAGATTATATTACATTAATGTCTTTTTTTAATGTACAGTGATGCTGGAAAAATTCCAAGACTTGCCATAAGTCTGGAATGGGACCATGGTCGTAGCATGGACCTACTACAAATGGACACTGATTGGTACCATAATACATTCATGCACCCGACTCTGTCAAAAATTCCAATCATGCTACCAAGCTTTGATCTCATCATGACCGCCGCCAGTCAGCCATAAAAAAATCCAGAACTGTGCCTTGACAAGTTAATCAAGTCCATTCGTTTAAATATAAAAAATAATAATAATAGTAAAATAATATCAATAAATGTATGTAAATGAATAATAAATGAATAAATAAATGAAATAAAGTGTTGGGAGCACCAAATTCGCCTAAAAGTAGATGGAAAAAATTCACTTTAATTCTTTCATAATGTGGAAGAGGATGTCATTTAAGACACACCGAGCTGCAAAGATTCCCCCCCCCCCAAAAAAAAAATGTGTTTGAAGACAACTATATGTTGTACTCTGAAAACCAAGTGTATTCTTTCATCAATATCCGACTTCAAACACATTTGTTTTGAAAGTCCTTGCAGAAATGTGTCTTAAATGACATCCTCTTCTCATTATGATATTATTCAAGTGAAATTTTGCCATCAAATTTTAGGGGCTCCCAACACTTTAGAGGGGCTTTTAATAAATAAATAAATAAAATGAATAACATTACATCTTGTTTAACCAGAGTAGCCACATCAGTTTAAATACTGTTCTCTCTGAGGGCCCCTCATCATATTTCACGGGTTAAACATGGCCAACACAACCAAATATACTCGTACTGTAAATATTAAAGTCAAGACTATAGAAAGTGAATTTGCTGGTTCCTTGTTTCACTAAAGGTAAGCCATTAAATGAAGATAATAAAACAAGTCCACATCACAGCAGCATTTCTCAACCTATATGTAGTCATTAATCTACAGTTTCTGTTTCATTTTTTCTGTAAATTACATTTGATGTTTAAACAGAAATTCTATGCAGTCACAGTGTACATATGTAAAGTAAAATAGGATTATATTATTGTAAGTGGAAATGTCATGATCAAGTGGTTTTAGCACTTATACATGTACATGTATTAGTTGGATTGAAGAAATGAAAGTCATGGGTTAAAGCCCAAGCATTGGACTAATATTATTTGGCAAGATAGTAATCTAGATTGAGCACTGGGTTTAAGCCAAAAATGTGTTTAAAACAATTGAAATTTCTCCCAGGAAGCATTACAGTGTATTTAAAAAAGTTATTGTCCTAATGGATATGAATAAAATTGTCACAATGAATCCGGAGATCTTGGCTATTTGCTAGTTTATTGTGACTGTGCCATGGACCTGTGGTGGCCTGGTGGTACAGTCGATGCCTAGCAAGCAGTAGATCGCAGGTTCAACTCCCACTGGTACTAATATTTTTCTGACTTGTTTTCAATTTCAGATCGAGCACGCAATCTTTCTTTACTGGGTGTAGGCCAAAAATGTGTTTAAAAGAATTTAAACAACTAATCTAATACTAGTATTGTCACTCGTATCACAGGGGATACCTGACAGGAAGAATTACCATCTTAACAGCAGGACCTACAGAAACTAATGCATTATTAAAGAGCTAAACATTGACCACATGTATTGTGATTATTAATGTAAGTTTAAATCCTCTTCTGCTTTGGTCAATTCATGGAACTAACGGTGGACTGCTAAAATCCACTTTTGTCACACATAAAATGTGAACGGAACATAGAATGTGTACAGAACATAGTATACACTCACAATCTGTGGCATTCAAGGGTTTCAAAAGGCAGCAAGTGAAATCAACTATAAATAGTATAAATAATCGTGCAAAATACAAGTTAAATTTTAGTTTGAGTACCTTTCAGATAAATTATACAAGTACCGGTATTACATTTATATACCGGTACTATTTGAATTTATTAAAAATACATAAATGCAAGCACTAGCACACAGAACAATTTTGACTTTGAATAATTAAGCACTCTGTCGGGCATACTAAAAGTCATCCAGTTCCTCATGATTGGCCATGCAGAAAATCTATAGTCCTTCAGGACATACACCTGTACATGTACATGTCTAATATACATATGTTAAATATAACAAGATTAAGTTACAAGTAGTAGGATAAATATGTACATTCCAGGAATCAAATGTGGAGATATTAATCCAATGACAAGGAACTGCAGGGAATAATGTTCCTGGTATCGCATCGCAATTTGCTATGCATTTTTGCATGACTGCTATACAATATATCTTTTATATAAATGTAATGCTTCCTGGGAAAAATTTTAATTATTGAAACATATTTGTGGCTTACACCTGGTAAATAAGTCCCGCTGGTTCCCAGATTTTTTCTGACTTGTTTTTCAATACAGATCGATCAATCGATCTTATTTACTGGGTGTAAGCCACAAATATGATACAAATATATCTTTTGTGTAGCCTTTTTCTTCCATAGAAATGTACAGAATTTCATTTGAAATATTCATCCATCGGCTGAAATTGCTAATCATAAAATATGAGGAAAGTTATTCCTGAACTGTAAAACACTTCTATTCTTAAAGACATATCATCCCTTCGGAACATGAAAGGTAGTTGAGGTCTGTTTAGTGAGTTTCCAGACAGATATAAACACCTTTCAGCAAAAGTAATACACACACTTTAATCAACAATACAGGATTAGATTTACTTTAGGAATAGGATTACAGTATCCACATTTAAGACATAACACACTCAAGATATCATTATGCAAGACTTTAAACATTTGCTGCTACAGTCTGGACAGATCGATATAACCATTTGGTATCCAATTCTTTATAGAAATTGACATTTTTCCCTTTGTCGCACAAAACATGGGAACGATTTACTTGCTGGACTTCACTGTCAGACACTATTGTCTTATCGAGTGACTGACTGGCTTTTTTTTTCTTATTTGGACAGATCTAATAACATACATAAAATAAACTGTAATGTAAAGGGTACAAGAGCATTTTGTCTGATTGAATCTTTCCGCAGCATAAAACGTACATCCATTCAGTACAATGGTCTGAAAATCATTACTTACTGACTCTACCCTAGAATAGTCTAGACTCTAGGCCTAGATTCTATACTATTACTAAGTCGATTCAACAACTATTTTCCTACTAAAAGACATTTTCAAGCCCCCCCCCCCCCTTCTTTAGGACGTTCTAAATTACTATTACTAGATCTAGGTCTTGAGATCTAGATCTAGTCTAGGTCTAGATCTAGTCTAGATCTAGATCTACTCTAGTTAGATCTAGATCTAGATCCAGACTTAGATCTAGAGTCTAGTCTTTCAAATCACAAATGCTGTTTCATTTTTTTTTTTTTTGGACTGCAATTCAAATTCTAGACTACTGAGTCTAGAATCTAGACCCTACCTTTAATATTTGTCATCATTGATTCATTAAATTGTTTATAAATCCATTTTAAAGTATTATACTGCAGCCTTTACAAGAATTTGGTGCTGTACATTGTTGTACATAAACACAGCCAGGATAGTTGGTCATCCCGCCCATCCCATCTCGCCTCATCCTCACTCTTCAATGTCAAACTCCGCCCTGGCCCTCCCACGTACAGCCTGGCCTGGCCGCACAGCCGGTTCCTCAATCAATTCATGAATTATCAATATACGACTCTCTAACATACTAACCTTCTAAACGGGAGAAATCTGTCATAATTTCCGATGTCTTCCGAATGGGAAATCAACTAGGATGTAGTCTCTATATATGTTTGACTGGATAGTCATCTAAGCCATTAAAACATCATTATCATGTCATGGGTTTATGAGCTGTAAGCTACATGATGCCAACACTCAATTTAGATAACATAAAAGTCAATGGACAACGGCGCGGCGCGGCAACGTAAAAATAATATAAATCGCCCGGCCCGCGCGCGCCGCACGTATATTTTGGGTACAACCATAAACATTAGGTAGGATATCTTAAGTACTTCGTTATAACTCAGAACACAATTCCAATTTTTCTCATTTTAATACAAAAACATACTTATTTACTTCTAAAAAATAGCAATTTCACAATTGAAATTAGTTTTTATTTCATGATTCTATTTATTTTCAAAATACTCCTAACCATAAAATCTAGAAACCCCTATTTGTGATATGTTATGTTCCAGTCGAAAATACATTCATACTTAATCCATATTGACTGAACATATCGGATATCTTTCAGTTACTTTCGTTATCTTACTCGAGATGCTTGAGACAAAACAAAAGACAGATGGGGAGCATAGCCATAGGAATATTGTAAACTATACTAGTGGCGGATCCAGGGGCCGGGGGCCCGGGACCCCATCCCTGGAGAAAAAAAAACGTGTAAAAATACATTAATTTTACCTTTTTTGTGTAGATGGACCCCCCCCCCTGGCGCTCAAGGGGGGGGGGGGGTGTGCGTTTTTTTCAAATTTAAAAATGGCCAACAAAAAATTAGTGCTCACTTTTTTTTCTTTCTTTTCTCCTTTTATTTCTTCTCTTCTATTTCCTTCCTTTCCTTCCTTTTCCTTTTCTTTTTTATTTTATTTCCCTTTTCCTCTTATTTTTCCGCTCCCCCTATTCTCATTTTAAATATCAGGTGGGGCCAAGGGGAAGATGTCGCCCCCCCGTCCCCCCCCCCTCTTTATCGACGCCCCTGTTTGTTATCCCATTATTCTTTTAAAAGAAATGCAATTCCGCATGCTCTCGCACCTTTTTTCTATCGTTGTTTAATTCTCTTTCATTTGTTTTCCTTTGTCCTTTAACTCACAAAAATTCTTTCTTTCCCCCTTTTCATCTCTTTGTTTTCTTCTTTTCTTCTTGTGCTTTTTTTTAGGTGGGGGGACTACACGCCTGGCGAGAGGGGCCCCAAATTATGCAATCTGCAAAATTGCGTTCCCCCCACGCCCCTTTCCCGGAAAAGAGAACACCTTCTAACAATATCATCCCCTTTCCCCCACGTGCCCCCTATGCCCCCTATGCCCCCTGAATCCGCCAACGTGGGGACACAAGTTTCTAAGGAACATTTTTTGATCCAACTGAAATATCTGTCTATAGTTTATTAAAGGTTATCAAAACTTTGTTTCTTTTTGCCACAGGTAGGGCACCCAAATTTGAATTGTTTACTTCATCGTTTGATTTAATTTTCCATCAAAATTTCTGTCATGAGCCTTTGTTTTAAAAGCAAATGTAATTAGTTTTTTTACCGGGGGCATGGCACAAGAATGTATATTGTTAGCAGATTGTAACTTGGATTTGATTTTGCGTGGATCGAGACATGCTGTACCTCCTACACACGGCAGAGATAAAGCTTCTTGTTCTTCAGGATATAGGGGCGGGTATCATTTTTTGTTTAAAGTTTTACGCTCGGTTTTTCTTTTCGGCTTCCCTCCCCCGGCTCAATCCTCAGTCAATAACTGCATGCAGGTGGGGTAGGATGTACCAATCCAAAATGGTGGCCTATTTTTTACCATCTTATGTTTAGCCAATATTAACCCTTGGGTATGCCTAACTGGCATGCACACTTTAGTATCGCTGACATTTTTTTCTGTGTCCCCTTTTTTTAATCATCAGTATATCTAGGCAATGCTTTTGGGGTTCAAAGACTGTGGATTATTTTAAATATACTTCAAAGATAAAAAGTTATCAAATGGCAGATCCAATGCTCTTGCAGGTGGCACAGCACAAGTAAACAATTTTAGAAATACAAATCTGAAAGTTTCCCTTTCCCCCATATATTTCTATCGAATCAGTGCCCATGATTCCGATATATGATTCCGATATCCGTAACGGTGAATGCCCCACATACCTTTCCAGTCTCGTAAAATCCAAACCCCCTTCCTCCAGGTTACGTGCTTCAACTTCCTCTCACTTTCAACTAATTCCTGGCCCTCGTGTGAAAACAAGATATGGTGATAGAGCACTTTCTGTAGCTGCCCCCCAGTTGTGGAATAGCCTCCCGTCCTACATTCAAAATGCTCCTTCTACATCCACTTTCAAAGTAATGTTAAAAACCCATCTGTTCAAATCCATATGATAATTCTGTCTCCTCTAAACATATGTCAAACAAATAAATAAATAAATGATGTCGTACTACTATTGGTTATGAAATAAGCCATCTTTAGCACAATTTAAGTTAGATTAAGTTGATTTATTAATTTATTTGCAACAAACTGTAATTTTGATTTTGTAACATAACTTAGCATAACATACTGTAATTTTGTACTGAACAATGTTGTGTACTCGTGGTGCTGTCGTCCCGGCTTTTATTTCGTGTTAGGATCTCGCTTCACTTAATGGCTGCTGGGACAACAGCACCACAGCGCCTAGAAACAATGTATTAGGCGCGTTATAAATGTGATCTATTATTATTATTGTTATATATAAACAGATAAAACCTATTGATCACTCTCCCGCTTATAATAACATGTCCTGTCATATTTCTCACATTTTCTCGTTTTTTTTTCTCTCTGGGTTCATTCCACGGGTGTCGATCAGGGGGGATGATCTATTCATTCATCCCCCCCCCCCTTAACAATAGGTATTACGTAAGGATCGACACCCATGGTATCTTATATATCAATACATCTACCTATCATACTTTCTTTCTTATTTTTCTTTTTCTCTTCTAGGCCACACCATAGATGGCTCTCTGAACTAAAAGTAGTCGATTTCTTCAGTTATTGATAGGGAAATTGTATTTACTCGTCCGATCTCCGACGACGCGACGCAGCGCACGTGAGATAGAGAGTACTTGATGTCATTGCTTTTTAATTGCATTTGTTGAAATACTGTGTTACCACCATGACAGCATTTTCAAATTTAGAAGAAGACTTTATTCTGAAAGCGATCGAAGAATCAAAGGTATACCGTAATGACGTACAAATATTATTAAGCAGATCATTTTATTTAGTCCCATCTGTTCAGATCTGTGTTAGAATGGTCATGATGGTTAGTGTGTAGATCGGATCTGGGGCTCGTTCCTAATCCTAGAAAGCATCGACAAGACAGTCATAACTTTATCCGCCAACTACGGAGATGTCTGTGATCTTCCTAAACCGTTTCACGAAGAGATTACTTGATAGATAGATCTATCTCATGAGACCGATACTATCGGCGAGAAGAGGAGCCGAGACTTAGCCTTAGTCGCAATACCACCGGATTATAACAAAAGTTATAGACTTCTCGTAGACTTATATATGCGCAAACATACGAGAAGTCTACATAATTTTGGACTGCTAGCTTCAGTTTGAGGTGCTGGACTATACAGCGTAGAGACGGTACTGAGCGACGACGCCATTCATTTTTATTCATTCAATTTTATAGATGCATCTAGATCTAAGTTATTACAGTAACAAGATATTTTTTGGATTTTTTTTCTCTCACTCAATAATAATTTAACCCTGTGACCTAATTTGACCCTTTATTTTCCTTCTTTGAATTAGAGACTTGATGGCAGGCAACCATATGACTACAGAAGAACCAAGATAGAGTTTGGTGTAGAGAGGGGATGCTGTATGGTGCATATGGGTGACACAAGGTAATTCAAATAGTATCTCGTTCTAAACCACAGTTCTATTTTTAGCAAGAAGCATTACAAATAACAAGATTCACACACACATTTGATATTTAATGAGTCTCTCTGCTGTTATGAAGATGCGTTCAAGATAAAGTTGAGTTCTGGTCATGAGATTGCATTGTGAAAGAAAAGGTGTGGAATGGATCAGAAAAAGTTGATCATGTAACATGTAAGTATTGGTGTGTACTGCAAGGTTTTGGAGTCATCAAAATCGCAATAAATTTGGCCCAGTCTCTATGATCATTACTTAGCCAGTATACATTTTCTTCCAAAATGAATGGCAAATGACATTTATTTGTAATTATTGGTAATTTATTTGTAATCATGAACATTCAGTGTAAGTTTGGTTTGATTCTGTTAGAATTAATTTTCTTTTTTTTACTAGAACTTAAGGTTATCTTTAAGCCCATGGAAAATTTGAGTTTTTAGGCAGAATAGATAACTTAGTTTCAAAGCAATTTATTGGGATTTTGAATTGTAGATTGCATATGGTTATGTATAAGTAGTATTTTGAACTGTTTTTTATTATGGAATTGAATAAATACTGAATTGAAGAAAACAATATTGAATTGGTTTGGAAAATGGGGTATCCATTATTACAAACAAAATGAAGGGATAACTGAAGCGACATAATGTACCGCAAGTCAAAGTTATTACAGTGGGTCATTTTTACAGATTTTTGAATGTACAAGTCTACTTATCCTTTTTTTGCAATTAATGCAGAATTTTAGCCCAGGTATCATGTGAAGTTGTTGAACCAAAGGATAACAGACCAAATGAAGGTCAACTCTTTGTGAACCTTGAACTTTCACCTATGGCATCAACCACCTTTGAAGCAGGGAGGTAAGTATGAGCTTCTGTTTATTTGCAGTCTTTTGCAGACCTGCTGTGTTTTTTTTTTTTTTTTTTTTTTTT
>BEXV01000574.1:120382-131069 GCA_003118195.1 Hemicentrotus pulcherrimus | reverse complement strand
GTATTGTTTATTATCCTGTCTTCAGTAATTGTATGAAAATAATATACTGTAGCTATGTGCTGCATTTTGAAAACATATGATTTTCAAGTATAATTGAAAGCAAGATAACTTTCAAGCTGATAGCAGTTTCGTTTTTTGTTTGTATAGGTTTTAATGATAAATCCATTAACCTTTGATATTTGATTCAAGAAATGTAACTAAATGAAATGCATGTAAACTTGTTTGACATCCTACCTCAAGATCATACGATGTTGTCAGATTGGTGTGGTGAAGGTATCAGAACTTACAGAACTCATCAAACTAGCTCTAGAGAAAGATCAAAAAGCAAGGTGAGGTGATTAGCTAGTGTCTTGATCAGTTACTGTTCATCTGTGATGTAGACATCACTTCTTTACAATGTCTTAAGGATTTCCGTAAGAGTGCATTTGTAAGTCATGAAGTGAATTAGGTTTCCTTTTTTTAGAAATCGAAATTTTGTTGCTGTTAAACTGTTTCTTCAATTCAAGGCAGCTTTAAAAAGATATCTTCAGTGGAAAATGTTAATGCAAAGAAAACAGAGAAACACAATTTGTTATCTTTCATTTATTCACAAGACAGAGATGTTTAAGAAGAAGAGTGTGAAAAGTTTGGTTTTGTTGAGTTACATCCATAGTAGGAGATCACTCTTAAGGAATAATTCTAATTATCTTGTTTGATATACATGGCTCATGGGCTATAGTGTTGCTTGTTTGGCACAGAGCGAAGGATTTCTTGATTCCAATCCTGAGAAACGGGTCAATTGTAAATTGGGCAAGCATCAAACCACTATGAATCAATTGATTCTGGCATTGCTTTTCAAGGCTTCTCTTTCAAGTTTAATGAATGAGGTTGTTACCTATTTCTTTGATGCAGAGCGGAGGGTAGGAAGTTTGGTTTTGCTGAGTCCCATCCTAAGAAGTCGATCACCAGTAAAGTCATCCCTGAGCAGACCCTCGACACGTCGGATGTAGAGGATGAAGTCAGCCGTATCATGGAGACCGCTGAACCGCCAGAACAAGTGTATCCTTTATGACATACCTTTCCTATCTTTCTTGCTCTATTTGATGGATTTAGTGTTTTTGTCATATCTTACAAAAAGCTTCCAGTTGTGAAACTCTCCAAGTATGGACACCTACAAAAGAATTCCAATATGGAATGATTGCACAAAATGTGCTTTTGTAAATTTGTGTTGACCTCCAAATCAAACTACAAAAAGAGAGAGAGTGAGACAGTGCAGCATGTACACTTAACTTATTGTCTACTAAATGAGAAAGGTTCTAGTAAAGTCATATAGACAAATTTTGAAAGGCACATTATGTGCAACCAAACCTGCATTCCATATTGGACCTTCTTTCTAGGTGTTCATACTTGGAGATTTTTCACAACTGAGAGCTTCTTTTTAACACTATGCTTTAGGCTTTTAACATGGCTGTTGATGGAAAATCTTTGTAACTCTTTCCTGAACCTGCTTCTTATTGCCATCAGATCAAGCAAGCTAGAAATCAAAAAGCCTGGATTAGGTCAGATAGGAGAAGGGTTAACAAACTCTTGGCTTGATGATGAGGAGGAGAATGGAAACAGTGGAGAGGTTGAGGAGATGGAAGGAGGAATAGGATCCGAAGATGAAGAGGAGGAGGAGGAGGAGGAGGAGAAGAAGATGATTGTAACAAAACCTAAAGCTAAAGAGAGAAAAAAAGGTAAAGTAGTGTTGCACCACTGATTATTCTTAATGGTAAAGTCTTTCCAGAGGCTGAATTGTACATTTTTAGATTTAAAAAGAAATTTTGTATAAAAGAAAATTTATTTAGTTGTCCAAGATAGCATAGAGGGAAACTTGTATTATGAATAGTGGAAATAAGACTTTTAGAATTCAATGTTAGTTAGAACCTTCTGTTTTATGAATTTGTTTACTCATTACTCTATTTGTCTAATCTAATCTGTATCCATTTTCTTTAACTTTTCGTTTAACTCCCTGATGAATAAGTGCTCAATATTTAAACAATAACAGATTATGGTCTTTAAAAAAAAGAAATTGCTGTTGATTTATCATGTATTGGGAACACACCGCAAAATGAAAGCCTACGAGTAAGCATGTGTTTTTTTCTCCATATATTTTCTGTAACCTGTATAATTATTTTTGGATTTTTATTGCTTTACAGGAAAGTCCAAGGCTTGTGAGTCAGACAGTGAAGAAGAGGAAACGTTCACATTAGACAATGCTGATCTTGATGTTATTTCAAGGTGAGTTGGAAACAGGATTACAGCAGGAATAGTGAAAGAAAGGATTGAGAGAGTAGGAACAGAACACAATTAGGGAAGATAACAGTAATAGTCAGTCTTTTGTCTGCTATTATGATCAATATATTTTTTTTCAAATAGGCTGCATATAGCCCTGCATATAGCCATATGAAGTTATGAATAATTATAGATGATAGATGAAGTGAAAACAACACTAATGAAGTCAATATCAGTGTATAAGTATGATTATGGGGAAAATTAAAGGGATGCTCATTAAATAGTCTTCTTTTTAATTGGATGTGGAACCAACTTTCATTCTTTTTGCTTTAAATTTCTTCTTCTCAGGACAAAATCACAGAAACTATCTGAAGAATTGGATCTTACAGCTGCTCTTAAAAAACCCTCAGACAAGATTAAATCTAGAGGAAACACCGGAGCTAAAGGAGGAAAGAAGAAATGGAAGAAAGAACAGAACATCAAAGATAGGCCATGAGAGTACAAGGAACAGACACATGAAAAGGACAAACAGATATAAAGCACTGAACGGCACATATACGCCAGTCCAGGAGAGGAGAAGCAGACAGACTACTTCCTTTGACTGGTTTTGAAGCCTACTGAAGATCAAGCAATAAATTGATATGACAACTCTTGCTATCAACGCTAGCTACTGGATTTCTCACCTCTACCGTATTCCAGTTCGTCTGTTCAATCTGCTCCTGAGGGGTATGGTAGAAACTCTTGTTTCCCTCTGTTTGCCAAGTACTCTCAAGAGACCATCACATTATTTGGATAAGGATTCCATTCTGTGGAATTTGTACCCTTGCCTTCAGCTCACTCTAAGATGCCATTTCCTATATCTTTAAACATGTATTTGTCCGATGTTCTAAAAAGTTTGCTCATCTAATTCGCTTATTTCTTGCTCGCATTCACAACAACTGCTTTCAAGTTTTATTTTCCCTTGGAAGATACCCCCAAAATATGCTTAGCATTCTGAGCTTTGCATGTAATTCAGTGGCACTTGCTTCAACTGTGGTTGGAACCAGAGCTGTTGTATCTAGAGGATATATTTAAAGTTGTTTCCATGGTTATAAAAATGTCTAAAAACATCCTTTCACCCTCCATTGCTAAGAATTAATGTGGATTCCTAATGGATACCAGTGTATTGGAGGTTTCATGGACCAGTGGTTTATTCATTTGACTCTCAATGCAAGGGTTGAGGGTTCGAATCCCAGCCCTATACTAACATCCTTTGGCAAGATATTAATTCCTTATTTCATCTTTAAGATCAATCCAAACCTTGTGATAAGTTCATTTGAAAGCAGTTAAATAAGATGAACATAATGGTGAAAGTTTCAAATCAATCAGACCAATATTAAGAGAATTGTGAATGTTTGGAATGAGATCACTAAATATGTGCATTTCTAAAATTGGCAATTTGGTCCATGGATTGCGACATAGACACAGACAACTCTACCTAGTCGTGCACAAATAAGTTGCTACTCCCTTTATGGGCACCACTCAAAATATATTATGAATAGAATATTATTGGAAGTCCTCTAAAGAGAAAAGACCTCTTTTCGCTACTCTGGTTTTCTGCTTTCTTCTAGAGTAGATTGGTATCAAGGTTGGATTTCCCTTTAAGCTCCACAAAGATTTATCATCTGGTCCTAATATAACCTACATGGGTGGAGAGGTCCCAGTGGAATGGCATAATTCATAAGTCAATGAGTGGATACAAAGTTGGTGATCAAATCAAGCATAATTTATGTAGTGACTCTGGGTATTAAAATTGGATAGTTTGACAGCCAAGATATCCCCTTGGTTTACGCACAAACATTCTGACTCGATGCATTCTCTCGCTGGATGCGAGTGTTACAGTGTGCATTGCTGCTCATGCTACCTACACAGATGTGGTATTTTTTAAATAAAGGTGACTTATTTACAAGTTAAACAAATCTGAGGATTCTTATGTGTGTGTGTAATTGCTCTAGTGATTCATCATCTCCTTGCTGCATGATCATATCCATACAAAAGGCTCTCTCACTGTACATTTGTGGTTTCCTTAATTGCTGGAACAACCGTGATGACTATAGAGTATTGAAGCTGTGACAACATGAAAATCTATTCTTCTTAGAATTTCTCCATTTTTCGAAACATTTGGACAAATATGTCCAAATGTCGAAAACCAGTTAAAAAGGTAGTAAAGGTATGAGCCAGAGCAATATAATACTGAGCTCCTATAGGAAATCTTTTCATTCAGATGGTCATATCTCAGTCAATACTCAACCTTTTTAACTGGTTTTCAACATTTGGACATTACCGGTATTTGTTATGCTCTTTCAGAAAATGTCCAAAAATGGAGAAATTCTAAAAATAGATTTTAGATGTCAAACTTCACCACTCTATGGAATAACTTCTAAATGAGTCAAAGTGAAATTTGATTTGGTTGTACTTTGAAAATTAAATGTATATGACAAAACATGAAGGAAAAATATGATGAACAAGTGAAATCCCCAGAATTCATCATCATCATCAGCCTGAAAATATCCTAGTGTGAGGTAAAATGGAGGCGTTTTTGTTTCCTACATAGGATACACATTTATTTCTCTTTGTTCCACAAAAGTTTGTCTCTTCACAATCCTTTTCTCATATTATTCACTATTCATACAGAAGACTATCTCGCCAAATTTAGGGGAAGAAATATCACTTCACAATCTGTATATGATATTCAACGACGCAAGTACAGATTTGAGGTTGTTTCATGCTTGTAAAACACAGACACATTTTCTTTCTCAATTTTCACACATTCTTGATGCAATTTAACAGAATTTTACATTATTGAATCATTTCTTCTATAGTAAACGGGGATTGTGACAACATTCAGGTACAATTGTACCTTTGCATCCAAACTATGTTGAAGTAGATCACACTAAAGCTGATGTACAAAATGAATTATTTTTTGACTTTTTTGTTTTATTTTCAAACCATACTATAGACTTATGTATGCGAATTACAACAGCTTACTTTTGAACCCCTTTAACAGTTATCTACACAGGACAATTCATGAATAATTAGAAACAAAAACTTTTATAAAGCTTGTGCTATTACTGTGTCCAATGCTGGAAACAAGGGAACTCGAGTTGCGATCAACAAGAACTCAAATACATTCAAAAATGACTGTATTCAAGCATCTTTCCGAAAAAGGCATTATATTCTTGATGTATAACTGCTTACTTTGTACTGAACGCATCTACAACCTAGTTGTTGATGATTGAAAGTCTATGCACATGTATCTTATGCTCGTACAACTTCTCATACAACACAACTGGTTCAGAGACATTTTAACTTTAAAGTGCAATACCTCATAAATGATCACAAACTGTTAACGGCATCGTGCAGTACAACTTCCATGCAAGAAGATATGATCGGAATTCAAGGAATATGACGTGAATAGAAGTCTTTAGATTTCCAATGTACTGAAAATATCATCAAATAATGTGAAAATGGATTTGTAAGACCAACTTTTCTATATGCATTGAAGATATTTGAACCTGTGCTTTGGTAAATTTTGAGAACTTGTGAATACTCGAGCTTACACCGATGGTAAGTTCTGTCATTTTACTAATTGTACCCCCTTGTATCACTGTACACAAAGAAACATCTATACACAACAGGTGACTTCTGGACACATATTCATCAGCCAATATATTCTAAACCTTGCCCTTAAAATCACCCCAGAGTCTTCCTTTGCTAGGACCATCAGTAGTAAATCATATTGTTAAAATTACCAATACATGTATTTCAAAGCCCCAACTAAAGATTTCAAAGAGTTGCAAATCAGATCCACAAATACCAACAGTTGTTCATACTCACAACCCAGCTATTAACAGATGTTTAACATGGTGAACTGAGTCACAGCTAGTATTGGTAATTTACAGCTAGAATTGTAATTTACAATTGTCAAAAAACTGTTCTAGGTCCTCGAAGCACCAAATCTAAATCACAATTACATATGCAGCAGATTTAAGTATTGTGAAATAACTAAGCTGAACATTGTTTCCTGACAAGATATTTGGTTGAGATAGCTTACAAGACAGCCAGAGCTACTTTCTACATATCTGTTTCAACTTACATGTATAATGTATTTGGTTGGAGAATTAACAATTATAAAGCAAACACTAAATACAGTCACAAATGCCTTTTATCATACAGTGGATGTGCAATATTCATAAAACTAGCTTATTTTGACACTTCAGGGTTATGACGTCGTCCACGATGCTTATCCCTGATAGCATTTCTATCCTTTCCTTGTGAAAATATAAAGCTCTGAACCAATACTAAGTGTTTTCATACATAAGACGTACAGTTCTAAAATAAGATTTTAATAAGAAAAGATATTTAAGTTAAAAGGCTCGAATTGGCAAACAACGTACAATATAGTGAGAATTGAGAACAGAAAATCTTGTCAAAGTCTGAACTAATCTGAACTGAATACAAAAATTATGTTTTAACACTCAGACAAGACAGAGGAATTTCACATACATGTACATCTAAAAATATATTTAAAAATCATTTCATGAGAGCAATTTCATTGATTGAGATAAGTCTACAAATCGCTTTAGATATTTGCATAGAAGCACTGTCAAAAAAATGGAAAGTAAATTTGTGAAACATACCCCACATTTGTTTTTACTTGTAAATATGTGTATGATTTTTCTCAATTCTCACTTAACTATAAGGCCAATATTCTACAAGATATGGTTATGATGTTTACCAGAACAGTTTATTCCGTTTGAGATATGCTTGTCCCTCCGTAATGAAGCATATCACATATCTTATTACGATAAATGCACAAAAATAATGATGTCAAGTAGTCAACGCATTCCATGGCATGAAACTTTCACAAGTCTCAATCACTCAAGAAAATATGGAACTTTGCAGTGATCATGTAGAATCTTGGCCTTGTAAGAGTTTACTTTCTTTCCCTTTTTATCCTTGCCAAAATCACAAGATTTATACGTAGAGCCATTAAAAACAATCACACAATTAAATACATATAGCAAGTTTATATAAGTTTTAGCAAAAGTATTAGAGCAGGAAAATATATTACAAAACTGAAGGGTAGGGGAAAGCAGGTTTTGTTTTGTTTTGTTTACACTGCTGTACAAAATCAAGATGCCACATCTTTGAAGCATCCTACCAAGTAACTCACCCAAGATTTCACACTTAATACTGCTAAGAGTTGCTTAAAAAATAATGGGGTGCTGACGAGTATCGTTCAACTGAAAATCAGCACATTATCAATCATTCAAAATGCAATTCAAGATTTCACTTTGAACAAATATTATCTGAACAGGTAAAAATAGTTTCCAAAATTTGTCCTGGTTAAGTGATGAAAATGATAAACTATGCTTATCTCATTTTAAATGCATCAGATATTACATTAATCCAAGCTACTGAGTATATGTGCTGAAAGCAAAATCGATTAGAGAAAAGAGATTTTGAATAAAAGATTGACCCATTCATAGACATTTTCCAACTTATCCAAACAGGCAAAACAACCTAGGTCTGTATGAAGGGTACAATATGTTTTCCTGAACAGATACAAAAATTTGGCATATATACAACAATACAATCAGCCATCATTATTAAAAATACCATGGAAAACATGAGATACATGACTATTCATGGCAAGATTAATTTTGAGGAAGCATTTTCTCTCAACTTGTCAAAACATAAGAAAGCGTAACATTGCCTCCAAACCGTCTTCCTTTCTTTCTCCCACACGCTTGGGTACAAGCAGGAAGGTAAAACTATGCAGACGAGCCCCAAATAAGCTTGCCCTTGTAGTAATACCATTAAATTGATTTCATTAAAAGATGGGGCTTCATGAAATAGGAAGAAAAGATACCTACAAAGACAATTTAGGAAAACATATGCACAAATTAAATATTCTATGGTGGCCTACAAACAATGCTAGCCGCCAGGTGGTCACTTTCTCCTCTTAAAGTGAGTTGTTTCAATACAACAGCCATGAGAGATGGCGTCACACCAATTCTCTAATCGCTATCATCTGAACTTGAATCATCTGAGCTGGAATCAGAGGAACTTGAGCTGGAGGAATCCTTGACTGGAGGCTTCATGGGCTTTGCCTTTGCCTTGTACTCAGCCATGGCCTGTTGAGGAACAAACAAATATTTAGTCTCCATTATCCAACCCTCAAAATAATGTCATGACTGAAATAAGCTCTTTAAAAATTTACTGGAAATATACTGGATATATACTTCATTATAATAAGGAGCAGAATGCTAGCTTCAGTTTCAAGCCATCCATCATATCTTGCAGTGGGCAGCAACCTCCTCATACTGGACCTTGTCCTTATCTAATTATCTATCTATCCATCCATCCATCATGCCTTGAGGTATCTCTCATTGACCTTAGCAGCAACCTCCTCATACTGGACCTTGTCCTTATCTAATTATATATCCATCCATCCATCCATGCACTATACCTTGATGTATCTCTCCTTGTCCTTAGCAGCACCCTTGTCAAACTGAACCTTTTCACTAGCAGACATAGCTCTCCACCTGACAGCCAGTTCTTTGGCGATATCACCCACAGACCAGTTAGGATGAACACTCTTTATGGCTGCTCTGTTCTCTCCACTGAAGATGAAGAATGCTGACCTGGTGGCATTAGAAGTTGAGAATAGTTACTTGTAATAATGATAATAATTCTCTAGACTGTAAAACATGTAATTCCATGCGGACTAACACATTACATCATAGAATTTACAAATGAATAGAAAAGTTTTATTTCAAATGTTAGACCAATCTGCACTAAGACTATTTACTTACAGATTCCTCTTGGGTGCATCTGGGTCCTTCCTGCGACGTCTCCTCTTGTTCTTCTCACCCTTAGGAGGCTTGTAGGACTGCATCTCACGATCGTATCGAACCTTGTCACGCATAGATTTCTCATGGAAAACACTCTTTCCCTTCTCCTCCAGAGCCTAAAAGAACACAAGCAAAGACAACATTATTTTTAAATCACATGGTAGTCAAACATATATCAGTTATGCATCACAAAAAGAGAAACATAACTATTTCATTCCTATTTGGATGGAACCAATCGCCAAAATTTGCATATTGCCAATACACGTGTGTAGATAAAAATTAAATAAATGCATATTATTATAATACCCCCCAAATGATGGTCCAGCGATCCCAACAAGCCCAAATCAGTGAAGAATGCTCATTTGCACAAATCTTTGAGGTCTGACCTCCAAATTCTAATTCACTTTCCACATGAACCAACCGGGAATCAATGAGGGTAATTATCAAAATGATCTGACAAGCTTTTAATGGCTTGCAGCTAAATCTTACCTTCCATCTTGTTGAACAATCTTTGGAGAACTCTGCAAACCTGACAGGACTGTTAGGGTGGTTCTTGCCATGCTCTGCTCTGGAATCCTGTACAAAGTAAGCGTATGCAGACATACGTCCACGCGGCTTTGAACTATCCCGGTCCTTTTTGCCCATGATTGTCTCTATGCTCTTCACTTACAAAATCTGTAGATAATTAAAATAGATGTTTGGGAAGGTCATTGATTAAAATGCAATGTTATCATCAGGGGCAAATCCTGGATTCTCCAAAAAGGGGGCATAATCTAAAAGAATCTCGGACATAAGTTTGGATTTCAAACTTCAAAAAGAACAAAATTATGGGGAACATTTATAAATTGTATTATTATTAGTAGTATCATAATTCTAGCTTGGTGTTCTTTACCGTTTTTAAGAGAGAAAACAATATTAAAGCATACAAAACTGAGAAATATCACCCAAAAAAAGAAGGAAACTAGATGGAATTTTGACTGCGCGCAGTCGAAAATGATGCCTCCGCTATAGAGCAATTTTTAAAATTCAAGTTGATTGTAATCCATCTGTCGGTTTTTTTAATGATAATGCGCTCACAAGCTATTAATAGGCATACATAATGAGCCCCATGACCTTTGACCTGATGACCCTAAAATCTAATCAGTTTGTTGGCTCTGCAAGATACATACATGTCATGAGTTTGATGGTAATCTGTATATTGGTTCTCATGATAATGCGATCACAAAGCTATTTGTGCATACATAATGAGCCCTGTGACCTTTGACCTAATGACACCAAAATTTATTCAGTTCATTGGCTCTGCAAGATACCTACATGACCCAAGTTTGGCAGGAATCCATCGATTGGTTCTTGGGATAAGGCGATCAGGAGCTATTTTTTGAAAACATAATGAGCCCTGTGACCTTTGACCTGCATGCTCCAAAATCTAATCAGATTGTCTTCCTATGGTGATACACACTATCATTAAGTTTGAAGTTTAAATCTCCAGTGGTTCTTGAGATATTATGATAACAATCTCAATGTATGGAATTTCA
>BEXV01000574.1:79480-96406 GCA_003118195.1 Hemicentrotus pulcherrimus | reverse complement strand
GGGGGGGGGGGGGCTAAATGAGAAGATGAAGTAACCTCACCCCACGCCCTTTTAATTGTTAATGATATGAATTTTTGATTTAAGAACACGCACCTTTGGCGCTGATGAATCATCACAACTGAACTCATTGTACAGTTTTTTTAAAATAATAATTATGTTGCAGTATGTCTCACCATGAGTAAAAAAAAGCTAGCGAAGAAGACTAGCGAAGAAGACTTCCTGCCTTGGGATTGGTGTAATGTTTGATATCTGGGTCACGTGTCACACCAAGGAGATACGGTGGTGGACACATGACAACCAACCTCACTCAACTGTGGGGGCGACATTGGATCTACTTAAATGATGAGATGGGAGGAGTGTAGAATATAGAACCAGTTTAATCTAAAATTTTCTAACGTGTATGAAAACAGGTTATTCTTTCGTTTTCTGTCATCACCTGCGAGGGTAAGAGAAGAGAAAATAAGGTTATTCCTTGGCCCAAATTAAATGTTGGATGTGTGCAATTTTATTAAAAAGGGTACTTTGAATGACAGGAAAGTTTCACTTGAAAAGCCTGTGGGAGGGGTGTACCTGGAGATGAAGGGAGGGGGTTGGCAGGGGTGAGATCTTACCAGAACTCCAGCCCACACTGGTACTGCATAGTAAGAGAGACGGCATTCAATACTGATTGCGATGACACCAGCTAAGATGGTCGCTACACCAAAGATGAGATGAAACATTCCGGTCATCTACAGAAAAAGGGAAGAGAGAAACAATAACAGAAATCATTATTAAAATATCATTAGAGGTGGAAAATGATGAAACAGAAACTAATAAATTTGATGGATGTGATTATTACTCCATTATTATCCTGATTATCCTCATTTTTATAACTTGTTTTTTTTTTTTTTTATCAGTCGAAAAAAGAGAGAAAAACGGGCCAATGTACTCCTTTCATGGTCAGGGTAACGTAAAAATGATATTGATACAATGAAAAATGTATCAGTAAATTTCAGCAATACACACATTGAAGATATGGTTTCAAATTTCATGTTAACACTTATGATCTTTAGACTACATCACCTATTAAAAACAGAAAGAAAATTGATATTCCTTAGATAGTTAGAATATAAAATTGGATACAATAAGTTAGAGAAAATCCTCTAAAGATCTGTCATCGAGACGACACGATCTTCTTAAGCATTTTGTATTATTTTTGTAGAACATCATGTTTCCGTAACAGACAACAGGAGGACATAAAAAGCTTGTAGCGAGCTAATAGGGGAAATACCTCTCAGTCCGGGCTGGGGTTGACAACTTTTACTAAGAGGCCAACGACGTTACCAATACTCGTGTCAAATCAGACTGAGTCGTTTAGCTAATAATGAAGACTTTCCGTGATATCTGAAACCAACTTGAGTGCAGATCGAACGTGAGGGGATAAAGATAGAATGGAATCATGAGCACCAAGAATGAATGATGAAATGAATGGATTGAATGTAAGACATTGTCAATCATGCTACTCATGATCAAGTCTTACGTTCGGTGAATTTCTTCTGCTTCTCCTTATCCGTTAGTACCACTCGTTAGTTAGTTGTTTTTTTTCACTCCTACATAAGTTTTTCGTTTTTCCAAGTTGCCTTTCTTTTTATTTCATTACCCAATCACATCACCGTCTTATCTAAATATATTCCATTTCATGTTCAGATTAAAATGATATCATGAGAAAGAAAGTGAAAAGGAGACATTTTAACGGTTTCCTGAATTCCAGAAGTACAAATTGTAAAATATCAGATTTCATTCTGATCGCTTCATCCCTGATAGCCTATATAAATAGATATATCTTTAATCAAATTATGATAATGGACGTTGATATATCATATTCAACCATGTTCATAGTAGCTTCTCAAAATGGGAGATCTAGAGATAGAGTTATTTGGGTTTCCTTCGTCAAATATCATGATACATCCTGTTTCGGTGAAAGATTTCTAGAATTTGTTTTGCTATTTTGTCAAGATTTGGTTGAACTGCTTCAATGTCCAAAATGTCTAGTAAACTCTTTTTCATAAATTCAAGAATCACCTTCTTAAAACATGGATTGTCAAGCATAGTGACACTGTCTATTGTCTACTCATCAACATTTTGTGTCTCCCTATTAACCAACTATCTTTATCATATTATCTATTGAGGTCTCTCGGGATGGTATCGATGCATTTTTTAAAACCTTACTGGCTTTCAGTTTGCTGGAGCACATCCTACACTCCACCATGTACCTCATCACCCCCACCACCCCTTCAATGACGATGTCCATTAGGCATAATGCGATGGTACCACAGGATCCCGCACCAGATGGCCATGATGATATACCTTGCCTTTCAAGAGCTTCCCAGCGGGTACTTCTCTTACCCCACCCAATCTTCGTATGCATCAAGCCCATCAATAAGCAACTATATAGAGGGTATACTTCATACCCCTTCATTCGTTGTGTTAAACTCACCCATAACCTATATCATCGGCTTTAATAACTCTTCAAGCACGGGTATACTTTTTCATTGTCCCACCAAATCTTTCCCCAAATCACATCCAATGAATACTGTCTTACCCTTCAAGATAAACCAATCGATGATGTATCCTCGCTTTCAGGATCTCGAGCGGGGGTACATTTATATACCCCACCCATTCTTCCCTGAACCAGGGTACCTACCCTCATATAAACCGGTAGACGGGGTAACCTCTCTGATTAGCTCTTCTACATGTTCAAGCAGGGGGTACACATCTTACCACACCCATTCTTCCATGTTCTATGGTACTTACCCTAATAGATATACCAGTAGATGATGTATCTTCGCCTTCAGGATCTCGAGCAGCTAGGGGTGAATCGAATTCATAAGATGGGGGTCGCTGCCTGGTGCTCCCTGGTCCTGGGTGTGGTCCTGGGTGTGGTGCCGATGGTTGTTCTTTGGTTTCCATCACTACTGAAGTCATCTTGGTATCTTTTAGGAATCACTCTGGACCTCACAAGATTCTACGATGGTTCAATATCCTCCTCAGTCAAAGGGCTTAATAATTGTCTGTGGAAATGATTGCAGTTGAGAATATAAATTGTATCTAAAAATATTCAAATAAATCATTTAGCACCATAGTGTAACGTATGACAGATATCAGTGCTATACAAGAACCCACTATTTGTATTATTATTATTATTATCACATTGAAAGAATAAGGCTTAGAGCTTTTCATAAACATGATATAGGATTATAACCCAGTACACATAAATCCTTCAACTGGGAACCTGGCATTCTTCCAAATCCTTATGGTTTATGATTTTATGAAATATTGAACCAGCATCTTTACGACTAACATTATATCCTTTGAATAAATCAATTTGATAATTTCCTCGTGGAATGTACTATGAACTAGTAGACTTTAATTTTAAAAGGGAAATTGAATTAGAAGGATGCGAATTGGAAATGTTTGCAGTCATTTTCTATACCTATTTTGTCCTTAAAACTTTGACCATGTTTATCAGTTGGTCTACATAACTTCATGTAGACATATAGGCCTACTAGGTAAAGAAAATATAAATCTTTGAAAATAGGGATGATGATACATGTACATAGAAGAACCGAAAATAAACGGATTTTCCAGGGAAAAGACGTCACCTTGTCGTGTTTCAAAATATTCCTTGTTTATCACGTATAAGAAAAGGAAATTGGATTTAAAACTAGAAATAGACACAACACACAACTACACCCTCTGCTTGCAATTTGACATGACTTGACGTTCAGTCGTTCAAGGTAATATTACATCCATAGTATCACACACCCGTGATCATTCTATTTATATGGTCTACCGTAAGGTTTAAAAAAAAAAAGGGTTATACAGCAGTCAATATCTCCTGGAAATAAAAATTAGAGCTGGGGTTCTGTAGTTCACATGATTCTTCAAGGCACCCATATGTCAGGACTGACAAGGCGAGGTCCCTATTGGACAGAATCGAACAGGTAGACGAAATTTTACCTTCCGTATTGCCTCAAGTTATTTTGCTAACATTTTAATAGTTGGTCGCGTGGTTTTATGTTCACTGACTCTTTTAGGTTACGTTTGCCTGGTTTTGGTGTACTTCTGTTTAACGTAACATAAACAGGCAAACAATTTATTTTATATTTTTACAGCTGTATACGTTGAATATTCTTTCTTTAACCGCCTTCATTATAATCTATCAGATCATGATACCATGTATATGACTGTTTTCAGAATTAATGTTTTTATGAATCTTCAATGCATAGGAGCTCACATCGTAGACAATTCGAAGAATTCTTTCACTTTTTTTACAAAAAACATTTATTTCAAATTTTCTGTAGATTTCACTAGTCCCTCAAATAAACCCTGAAAACATAATCATGTAAACTAGTAACTTTGGAGCGTCTTAAATTACCCAGCTGTCAAGTAATACCGATATTTGTTATTTCTCCTGTCGAATAGCTAGATATACGGATGGCAGATAACCAAAGAGAGAAGTATTCGGACAAAATTAATCATTATCCCCCACATCTCATGGACTATAGTTCACGTGAGGAAGACAGTGCACATTAGATAAGGCTCTACGTCTTGACCCTCATATCACAACGATTAGTTAATAGGAAGGGATGAGGGGGAAAGAGATAGATCTTCATCTGTTGCATGCGTTTTACCTTTGTTATCACAGTAAGTTAATAATCTCATAATGAAGGGATTGTGGTATATAAAATGTTGCGTGTGTTTAGCAACTTTTCATTTTTTATTACGCTGTAAACTCGTACGAACATTTTGGAAAATCATTCAAAGGCTTTTATATCACCTTTTTAAGATAAATATATGTTTAAATGAAGAAATTCTAGTGATAGCTTATAAAGTGGACGATGTAACTTACGATATGTTAATTCTTATTTGTAACGTAGCACAATATGCAGTCTATCGAAATCATATAAAATGTTCATTTAAAGATATGGAAAAATCCAGCGCAAATTCTTTATGGGTTTATTTTAAGTTTATGGTGAAATCATATTTGGAAATTGTATCTATAAATTTGGAAAAGAAGGTAAATTTCAAAAAAATCTTTCAATGGTTGCTGTAAAACCTCGATTTATTTTTATTGTATGTATTTATATGTTATTGCTAATAAATACCTCGAAAGAGGATGAGAGAAAAAAAAATGTTGCGTGTGTTTAGCATATTAAAGTTTTATCTGGCACCAAATACCATCATGATCATCGTCGTCATCTTTTCCACCCACCACCACCATCATCGTCACTTTCATCATCAGTAAAGTCAACACCCCGAAAGGAAATTTACATAGTAACAGAATTTGGGGGTGGCAGATATCGACAAGAAAATTTTAAAATATTTATTTAAAAAAACGACGTCTATATTTCATTGGTTGTTGGCGTTGTTGTTTTAGTTTTTATGGTGTGTATAATTCAGTGAATTCAGTCCAAGCCACTTCTATCGGTTTTATTCTCTTAGTCTAAAAAATAGAAGAAAAACAAATTGTCAAACGTAACCGCCGTGTTTGTCTGCGGTATCAGTTGCCATGGTTGCACTGTGATGCATTCTTATCTTAGGAAATAATTCAATTAATTTTATTCAAATGAAGTTAATCTTTTCCATACATTCTAGTAATCTCTCAGAGAGTGGTGAAGAAGGAAAGTCAAATGCTTGTAGATCTGCAATTCAATGAACTCCCCTACTTTACCGTGTCGTAAAATTTGTTTGCTATAAGTGCCACTCTCCCCCTCTCATCCCCATTCCTTCTTCTAACTCATTTAATCTCTCATCCTGAGAACATCGCTCGCGATTTTTTTTGGGGGGATGAGGGGTGGGGGAGGAGTCACATCCCTCCTCAAATTATATTGTTTGGAGGGATTTCTTTTTTGGAACACATAATTGATAAATAGCAAAATGTATGATTTTTTTTTTCTTTAAAAAAAGTTCTGTCTGCAAATTTGAAAATCTAACGAATATAGTGTCCCTAGTCAGCAAATCGACAGATCAAAGGACCCTTTGCGCTATAGCTTATTAAAAATTATTGCTGAATTGTCAGCAATTTTCATCCAACACCTGATGCCCCCCCCCCCCTACAAACAAAAGTTAAGTTCACACCATGTCTATAGCACAATTTGCAATCTGCGTGAATACATTTATGTTGTGTTTCATTATTTTGTTCAGAAAGTGCAAAAAGGTCACAATCTATACTTAATTACACCCTTAATTAGAAGCAACGAATACCATGTTGATGAGTTCAATGCAAAATACGACATGCGTGAGGTATTGTGACTTATAACTTGACTATATAGCTTTGAACACTATATTCTGATATTCAGCATTAATCAACTGTACATCGAAGAATTAGAGGGTGTTTACTTCCCCTCACATGTTCTTCTTTGGTTGATGAAAGAAGAAGAAAAAACCCGGCTAAATCATTATACAGGTAGATTACATGTCTTGTGACACAACATAATTTCTACTCTCATGTGTAAATGTTTAAAAAATAAAATATCATTTGAAAGCAGGACTCACATGAAATGTTTAGATCTGTCTATATGTTTTGATGATCTGTTGGTCTCCATCATATTATGTGAAGTTATTTTAAATACACTCTAAAAATAGATTGCAAAATTTTGCTGTGCAAAATCGCTGTTCAAAAAAGTTGGGTAAAGTATTACCCAACATTGCGCCAAACACCAAGCCCCTTCGAACTGTCATTACACTTGCCATAATGTCATATCAACATTCGACTGTGCGCATATGGGGTAGTAAGAAAGTAACGAGATGCAGATAAATATTTTAACCACGCGTTGGGTAATCACAAGTTTTGACACCTAAACGTTGGTATTATGACACAACTGATGTTAAAAACTATGATTGAAGCGCTAGCGTGGTCGGTCGTTCCGAATCAGCTGTTCGTCGAATTAATCGTGTTCAAAATCGACAGAAGATGGACGACTTTGTTCGAAATAGATGACGATCATGCACTTGCGTCTTTCCGCAGCATTTATTTGCATGAATACGTGTAAATCTTCTCAATATGGACATGAAATTCCTCATAATTCTGGACAATACATTATTCGTATGGAAAATGTCATCCGTGATGCAGTCACCTATACTGCGAGCACGCCAAGCGAAAGACTGTCTAGCCAAGAGAGAGAGAGAGAGAGAGAGAGAGGTCTGCTACTTATACACTACACTACATAATTATATCATGTACCTTTCCAGCAAACTCCTCGGACAAATTTTCGTTTTTACCCAAGTCTGTGTAAAAAATAAAAATCATACAATAAGGTTGGGTTAAAATTTTACCCAACTTTTGGGTAAAAAATTACACAAGAACAAAGTAAACGAGTACCCAGGATGAGTTGGGTAAGAATTACCCAATGTTGTGTCAAAAAAGGAACATGGGTGTCGTTGGGTAACATTTTACCTTTTACATTGGGTCAAATATATTGTACATCAGTTGGGTAATGTCATAACTGGGTAAACTCAGGTGACTTTAATTCGTGATCTAGTTAAAACTCTCTAATCATCTCACAGGAAGATTAACACAATAAAGAATTCAAATTCTGTTGAGTGTATCAAAGAATATCATCTTCTTCTTATCTTTATTATTTTACTTCTTATACAACAGAAATATATATAAAGATATAAATAATACATTCAACCCAACCCTGAGGTTGTAGTCTTAGCTGTCACAAAATAACACATTTGAACAGCGTACTAATACTAAAAATGGTTGTAGGTTTATCGAACGTCTGGAGATATAAATAAAATAACACACTTTAGTGATGCAATCACTCTCAAGATGTGATATTAAAATATTGTTCATGGGAATAAAGAAACCATAATTGTTACTGTTGCTGGAACTTGTCCACCGTAATGAAAGGGTTGCTCCATCTGTAATGGCACCTTCATCTCTCCTGAGTCGTTACTGGTAGAGATTCACCCATTGTTGCATGGAACTTTGATACAGGACTTGCTCTAGTCCTAGCCGGAACACCATCTAAAAATTAACGTTAACCCAGGCTATTTATAGTCTGCGGAATAATACTAAATTATTCATCATCTACTTAATATCTTTTAAGGAGACTATAATCATCATCAGGCAATACAATAAAATACATTACAGAAAAGGTTTCTATCATAATGATTTACATTGCATTACAAATATCCTTTCAACATTCGAAAGAGCCTGAATTACTGAGTGCAAATCCTGCGAACATGTACTTTCATTTATTATTCAGAAATGAACAAAATAATGTATAAAGAGTTACATTATTACTTTAGAGAAATGATTTGCAGTCTTCATTATTAATCCCTAAATTCAAGGTTCACTTGTGACCTTGACTGTCTCAATGTCAAATGACCACGCCCAATGTATCATTATAAAAAGGAATACATTATGGATTAAACTTGGTTTAAACTTACAGTTTGACTGGTTGACTGAAATGCAGAAAATCGGGGCAGGCCTCAATGTCGGTTCTGGTGATCTTGACCCTCGATGGAAATTGGACTTGCAGCGCAAAATGCTATGAAACAACTTTCATTCACCTCCAACCCATAGGTCCTATGAAACAACTTTCATCCACCACCAACCCATAGGTCCTGCCTCTATGACTTGTGTGAAGATAGTGACACTTCACTGCTAGGTAAGGCAACCCACCTACTGTAGCTATGCAGCACCTGTTGGAGCTATGTAGAGTGCAGTGGAGCCTAACTACCCAATGCATTCAACCCACCCACTATAACTATGCACCACCTGTTGGAACTATGAAGAGCGGAGTGGAGCCTAACTATCCAATGTATTCAACCCAATTCTGTAATCTACATAACAAATAAGCGGATAGCATTGAGGGGAAAGGTTGAATCCTAACAGGTAAAATATCAAACATTTGCTGGGTATATTTTTACCTAACCACCCCTGTATAAAATGTTACCCAACAAACATGCATGTTCCCTTTTTACCCTCGTAAAGTGTAAAATTGTACCCAATATTGGGTATCTTTTTCTAGAGTGTACAGGTGTGTACAAAAATCTCATTCTTGTACATGTAGTTTGTTTAATGCCACAATGCTTTTTCCGAAGAAAGTTCTTCACATAGTAAACATTTTTGTCATCAAACAATAGTTCTCCGACTACTTGTTTTAATGATTGTGATAAACACATATCAAATTTTACAAAAAAAAGAAGTATTTCATGCCTAACCATTACTTCATTTATCAATTTGAAATCATGTTCAATTTGCATCTTGTGTTAAATTAATAATTAACGACGCTCAAACGAATATCACACATTCATGAACAATGACAAACTGACTTAATTAAGAAAATGATGTGACTGTCTGACGTGTAACATTATTTTAACTCAATGCAACTTTGTGGAGAAAATCGACAGATCAAGCGGTCTTAATCTCGCATTAATAAACAAAATCTTCTTACCGTTAAACAAATCCATGGTGACAATTTTGCCATCAGTAATGCCTTGTAAGTATATTGACAAGAAAATACACCCTAATAAAATTCGTGAAAAATGAGAAAAGAGGACAAAGATGGAACTAACTCACCCTAAGCCAATGAAATGAAGAACGAACGTCGTTTTTAATGAATCCGAAAGGTGGGTAAATGTTAATGAAGAGGAGATAACCCTCGAAGACAAGGCAGATGGAATAGGAACAACCACCCAGAAACAAGAGGACGACAAATCTGTTGATCTCTCTGACATTGATCTTAACAAATCATGAAAGTGAGAAGGAACTCTCCTTTAAATCTTATGCTCCAAGGTCCCTATTATATACTACCCTTCACCAGAAACGGATTGAGTGCAGTGCATAGGTGCGGGGTGCAAAACAGGAGCCCCGCCCGGTCAGAATGGTGTGCACCCTCACCAAACGAACTTGAACTAACCAGGAAACGATAGGAAATTTGTCTACTGAATCTCGATGCAAAGAAAATACCTCCCCTGTTCTCTCTAAACATTGAGTGAAACTTCGCGCCTATGGTTAATGTACATAAAGTGAGCTTCATCTATGCGCATGCCACATCCCCTCCCCTTAGCCCGTGACAAAGGGTAACAAGGGGTACATAATAATTATATGGGGGAATTCCCTCCCATCCCAGTCAGCTCCTATACAAACATCGATCAAGTTTTTTTTAGCGAGTTTGGGTTGGTTGATATAGATGTCAAACTATTTATTTTCTGCTCCCAACACCCTCCCATCCCCAGGCGCAATAATGAAACTCATTATGACCTCTCTCTCCCTCTCTCTCTCTTTCTCTCTCTCTCTTTCTCTCTCTCTCTTTCTCTCTCTCTCTCTCTATCTCCCTCTCTCTTCCTCTCCTCCTCACTCTCTACCTACCTTTAATCCAGGACCAGTTTACAGACCTTGTAATGAAAAGTTCTGACTTATTGATCAATTACCATTCATAATGATTGATGACGATTGATTAATAATGTTCTCAAGAGCCCCTGGGGCTGTCTTTTCATGTTCCTTGACAGTCATCTCACTAATTCGACTACCGGTAGCCCCGTGATTATGAAGAGGACTGTATCCTTGACTAAGCTAGGCTGACGTTATTTCTGATTTTCAACTATATAAGAATTTGTATGCGCGTTTGTATAGTAAACGAACTTTAAAAATATGGCATGAACACGATGAACGCAGTATTTATAACTAAGGATAATCTGCATGCTTATTTATGAATTACATATTCCTGGGTTAGTTTGCTCTGTGCATATAACTATGTTATAATTTTGCGTCTATTCGTATTGAATTTTTAATGCATTACATAGCCTCATTTGACATGTTTAAAGACTCGATAAAGTGTTGGTTACTTTACATGTGCAAACATTTCTATTGTAGCTGCCTAAGTATATTGCAAGTGCAAATGACGCATAGGAATGAGGAAAAACATCAATCTTAATCTTCCCACAGATGTAACTGGAATCGTTATAGTGCGGCGATTCTTGTCACAATTATTGTTAGTGAAAACTTCCCAAACAATTTTTCAGTAATAAGGTATTTTTCAAAAGTTTCAAAAACTATGTCCCTGGAAATTTCCGGAGAAACATTTCCTGCCGTCTTCCAGGGTCCTCGTCCCTGGATACTTATATTATAAAATAATTATATAAAACACAAAATATTTCCTTGGAAAAGTCAGATCTGTCAGGTTTAACCTTACAAGGTACACCTGACATCACCTGTGTCAAACCTGTTAGAATCGCGATGAAAGCTCACCACGCTACTAAATGACTTACTAATTGACTCTTGTTATTGACCCCCGTCATGACCCTCATAATTAATTATTACGTAATGATGAAACTTCACCAATGATACCATACATCTCTAAATCGCGATGAAAGTCAGATTAGTTTCTATAAACTTTTCAATGAAACGACTATCAATGAGTGGGTCACTTACTTAAAACTTCACGAAACGACGCTTCATTTAAATGCTTCTGACGAAACCTTTGAAAGATTTTTTTTTTTGTAAAATAACCATTTCAGGTCTTCTTTATTTTTTTTAACCTTTGAAAGAGAGTATCCATCACTTTTCCCGGTTCCGTATTTAAAAAAAAGCCTATTCGATTCATAATAACGTTCCAATGTTCCTTTGCTCAAAATGTGTTAGACGATTAAAAAAAATACATTTTAGGCATTAGCCAAAGAATTTGAATCTAATGAATCAGTATTGCTGAAAGAAAAACAAATATTCCAGTCATTAACATAATATTCTAAGCTCACTCTCCTCTCTTACTCACGTTAAAGAGCCAATTTGTTTCACCTGGATAATATTCGATTCAATGTTCTCCTTCAAACTATCAAGACTAGACAAGAAGTAAAATCAAATCGGAACTGCTATTCCTGAGAAGTTGAAGTCGCGAATCCAGCGGCTCACCTCATTGAAACAGCTTCATCCATGAGAGATAAACATGAAATAAAGACAAGTTCAGAGGCAGACGACTGAAATGGAAGTTTAGCTTCGATCTCCAAACGATATTTCCCACAATCCAAAACAATTTCCCGCCAACAACTTACACCCTTTTTGGCAGCGATCTCCAAACTTTTTGATGGACGACCTTTCATACTTGAGCCAAGTCCAACGTTTACTTGATATGCCCTTATTGACAGATAGAAAGAGATTTGCGGGTTAAACTTTATAGTCTATCGCACCCAAACATGGATTTGATGTTAACTCAACGTTCATACATGCAGATTTCCTAACTATTTGAAAAGTCAGAAAATCGATGAGAAAATCATTCAGGGTGTTTAATAGAAGTTATAAGATCACAGTTTGGAGAATAACAAGATGTGGATGGAGGCCTGTTATGATATCACGCATCCAATATGAACGGACGGACTGACAGGAAAGCTCTTTTGATGTCAAGTCTTAATTTTTATTGAGATCATGATGAAAGTGATGGTTGCGATTACGGTTGTAACCGTTTTCCAAGAATTGTAATATTCAAGGAGTTCCAGACAGTTAAGGGTGAAACATGAACATTTTATTAAATATTTGAACAAAAATCCCAAACGGACGGCATTATGGCTCAAGGCATGGGCACACAGAGGATTTTTTTTTTAATGTAGGGAACCGGGGTAAAATGCAATATATTATTGGAAATGTATTGCATTTTCTTTGTTTTTTATTTTATTTATGGAAACTGCCCCCTACCCTATTAGCCCCCGCTGCGTACAGATATGGTTCAGTGACAAAGCAATGGCCTCGTAACTGTGAGGCCCCAGGATCAAAACCGTGTCGATGTGCTATATTAGTGCACTTTTGTGGGGCATTAATCCTCATTACTGTCATTTATGACTTAAGGGCGTAGGTCCCCTAGTTGATAAGCATAGTAGCATACACATGCTTTAGCAGTCACGCAAAACACACATCGTTAAATTATTATTCAATAAAATCTGAGAATGTATACTATTATCTAGATCTATTACTTTTAAATTATTTTTAAAATAACTCCATACGTTGGGGTAAAACAAAAATATTCCAACTTTATGAGCGACAGTGTATATAAGAAAGGGGAACAATCGTGAGAGTGAAAAATATTAGAAAAAAGGCGAAGGAAAGAAAAAACTTTTAAAAAACGGAAAGTAACAAAAACACTCATACTCGACAGGAGATGAGTATCAGGTGATCAATCTATGTAGAGAGACGAGTGGTACCTCGATCAACTTTAAATCATCAATCATGGAACATGATACTCCACCACGACTTAAAGAGGAAGTGAGATAGAGCACGGCGGTATGAACTAACACTTTACCAGATCAACGGATCTAGGTGTCGACTTAAAGTATTCTCATTGCAGTTATATTGTATAGTGAAGCGAGGATTTGTTTTAAAAACTTTAAATACTGCAATGTACTCAAACGAAAGAGTTTCATTTCTGATGCGCACAAAAACCCATCACAGGGGATGCTCATAAAAGTATGCATAAATTACGAATATTACCTGGCTTTCTAGCCAATGCCCTAAGGCGCTGGAAGCGCACACCTAGGAGTTGAGAGGCAAATGTAAATTCGTGTATTGACAAAGAGCAAATTCATACACAAACAGTATCGTTTCTTGAATTTCCTTTAATGCAGAGATCTAGAGATCCTTAACAGTTCAGGGTTTTTCGTGTAAGAATTTTCTAAGAGCATATCTTTCGGCTTATTCCAGTTGATACTTTAAAGCCCATGATGGTGGTAGATGCGAATGTAAGGGAAAACGGATGAATAAGAAGAATCCCTATAGATGATAAAGAGTAAAGGGGAGAGTTTACATTACAGCTCCTATTACCTATCAGTCATGTTCGAAATGATATGCTGCTTCCTACGACCTAAGTCCTTATAATGAATTACAATTCTTGCGAATTCTGAACAAAGGAGATGCGTTTCTAAATCATTATGAACTTATTCACACCGACCTTGCAAAATACTGTTTGTGTCTCTGGAGATAATATTGATAATGATTTAACGCAAATTAAAAAAATGGCAAAAGCAGATCTATTCGAAGGGAGTTATAAGAATTATAATAAGTTCCAGATTAGAATAGTCTTTTTCGGTTTCAGTTTCATTGATTCAAGTCTTTAAATGTGAAGTAATCTGTCACGATCAAATACCTTTCACGTATACACTTCTGATTCTATTTGGTAACTATTCAAAGTAAGCTGTAAAGAAGAAAAGTGAAGAAACAATTTAAAATAATACAATTTTAATGATTAATTTAATTGATTTACGTTAAAACGAGAACTCGTTAAAGATAACTCGTAAGAAAATGCCAACACATATAAATCTGCTCAAATAATAGAGGGAACTTCATGAATTGAAATATTTGCATGGCAGATCATGTTCAATGTTCGATGAGTCAACACGTTAATCATAGAATGACCCACGACCTTGCCGTTTGACTGAACCATGGGGGCAGGGGCGAAGATTCATGGGGGGGTGGGGGCGGGCGAGAGAGAAAGCGATATACCCTTCCTCTGAGACTTCCGCCCTTTCACATACGTCCACCAGCAACGAAAAGCCAATGCACACTCCCCCTCCACCGCTCTATGTCGGGTCCTTCACAATAAATTAGTATAAGCCTAGAGAAGGGTGCCATCTTATAGGGGTATATTTCAACCCCAATTCCTGATACCAGAATATAAAAACGAAAATCAGATAGAGAAAGAGAAATCTAATTTTGCAATCACACCAAAAGTAGTCAACGTCCTTAGTGTTTTCCTTCAATTTTATGGAGGGATGCTATATTGAAGGTGAAACATAATTATTTTCTAATTAATTGATGAATGAAGTGAACAAACAATCTACAATGGTTCATGTGCTAGTGCCAAGTTGATCAACCGCTGTTTGAAAGGAGTATATTATGCATAGATTAGCTAATAGTCCCTTGGTGATTTTCACTGCAGTTTTCCTTGAAAGTCTAGCCACAAAAAATGTGCCAAAAAGTGGGCTGGTTTTTGTTATATTGTGTCATCATTCAACCATTAATTCAGCTGTTCGTGTGGGATGCTTCAGTAAGTTGTCTCGTAAAAACAATTGCGATTGAATGGAAATTGATTAAACATTCACGCACAATAACAAGTTTTTTTTCTTTCTTTGAGTCCGGTTATGAGAAGAATTTTTGCTTTAGATCTACTTTAAACTGTTAAATCAGTACATTTTTCTAACATTAGGTATGCTGATACTGAGAGTGTCATAATATGGGAAATAACGTTCTTCATCTGACTCAATAAAAATGTTAGAGACTTCCCCCTTAACATTTCATGGACGGGATTTGGTCAAATTCAAACGTTATGATCAATCAGCCAGGCAGGGGTCGTTTCTCGAAACCGTCATAAGTCTAACTTCTTGGACATCCCATTGAAACATTGTGTTATAGAATCAACACGCGCTTATATGGGATGTCCATGAACATTCGAGAAACGGGCCCCATAATCATACTGCGTAATACCCCAAACCCAAGATTTTCCCTTTTTTTAATAGCAACCGCGGATAATAACAGGGAGTGACTTGTTGACATGTATTTGACCGTTATTGGGACTTTTAGGTCAAGGCTGACTGCAAGAGTTTTTTTCTGGGAGGGGAAGGCCAGGGGTAAAATAAGTAGATTAAATGAATCCGATTCGGAAAAAAAATCAAAGGAAAATTGTAACCAAAAACATTTGTTGACAAAATGTATTTGATTAAGGGTGTTACCTATAACAAATATTAAAAATTTGGTCTGAACAGCTAATAAAGATTATTTTAGTTCAGCAGGAAATTATTAATTTTGTAGGGTGAAATGAGGCGAAAGCGTATCGAGATTAGCATGTATACGAAGAGAAACCTGTTAAGGTCGACATGTGTTTATTTTAGGTTTCTATATAATTTGATATTGATCAAGGAGAGCTTTAGGGACTACCGAAATAAACTTAACGAGGTACTGACTGTACTGACTATCGGAGGTGATTGATAATAAAATAGAGTATTTCCTTTAAAAAAATTGTGATCCTGTATAGGCCTACTTCAGAAGCTAATTGTAACGTAAAAGGTATGATGAAATATAAAGAGAGGCATATTAAATCTGTCCAGTGTATATCCCTAGTTTTCAACATCATTCATGTAAAACATGTGTGTGCCAGTGTAGAACCGCTTCATACTTTTGGTTTCCGTTTTAACATTTTTTTATATATATAAATGTGAATATTTCATCTTTAAGTCTAGTAACATACTGTGTCAAATAGTAATATTGTTTCCGCTTAGACATTGTAGGTATTCGTTTGTATCCAATCTGTCAATACTACATTTTTCATTAATAATGACATATTAACAATACAAGTCTATACGGACTAACTGATTCCCTAAACTTTGCCCTGCTTTTCATTCAATATCTATTCGATACCGACCCTAATGTAGTATGACTGCTCGATACATTATTGTGAAGAAATGCCGCAGGAGGTTTGGCAAGACATAGTGGTTATAGCGTCCAAGATTCCATTGGCAAGAAATCAAGGACTACGTGCAAAACCTCATAGAGTAATACAACGTCGGTTTGGAGCCAGAAGGTCGTTGACTCATATACTTAATTAACACGGAGTTCATGCCTTTCTGCTCTGAACATACGACAAGGAAAGTGAAACGCTTCCTTGGTTGCTCACTGTCAGGAGTGCGACAGGGCCAAATGTCTGAGAAGGGGTACACAGGGGGTAGCGCGGTGGTAAATACCTAGGGGGTAGGGGAGGAGATTCCCCACCAAAGTGTATGAGAGAGGCATAAAGCAAGAATAATGTATATTTCTCATCACGACATGGGCATCGCCATTTTCTTGATAACGTGACGTAATATTAATACTTGTAGCGCAGAGGGGGAAAAGGTAAATACCTAGGGGGTAGGGGAGGAGATTCCCCACCAAAGTGTATGAGAGAGGCATAAAGCAAG
>BEXV01000574.1:52810-67154 GCA_003118195.1 Hemicentrotus pulcherrimus | reverse complement strand
GCACAAAGTAGAAATTATCTTGACTCCCACTCTGGATTTGAATTGATCCCTTTATTGCGAATCAATACAGGACTTTCAAGGATATTTTATAATTAGTCATCATATATGCATTTAGATTACAGGTTTTACAGTATTATCCCATATGCTCCTGTTTTAAATGACAGATCTCAGACCAAAAATATCTGTCTAAGCTGTAAAAAAGCATCCTGAGTTCTGCTATCTACTAAAAATAGAATATTAAATATCATATTTCATAATCTCTACCAGCTTTTAACCTATAGACTTGGGGTTTGTAATCAATACAAAATTGTTTAAATGCTTTTAATGATTGATGTTAATTTAGTTAAACATGGCTTTCATGATTCATGCTAAACTTTACCAGCTACTTTCATAACAAGTACAGAATGTGTGACAATGCATTATCCTTAGGACAAGATTACTGATTTAAACAAAACATGCTGGATGGATTCAACAGTAGTCACTACACATGTAATACCCATATTATTCTTAAGCACAACAATGGACAGTATTTTTTAGCTTTATAAGTTCAAACAAATACTGTTACTATGACCTTTTCTCTCCTCTGTTCAAATATTTAACCCTTGATTGTAGATTTTTTTGAATTACTACCAGTAGCAAATATCTGGAACAACAGAATATCATCAAATTATAAACTCATCATTGCTTCAACAAATAACAAAATTACTTAGGAGTTTAAACAAGGAGCTTCAAATGGTTACTTGAGGCTCTTTGCCTTGAAGGTCAAACTGCGGTTTAATAGCTAGAGGGATGTCTGTTGAAGGAATGAAATAATATTAATAATAATCTTGATTTATATAGCACTTAATACAAAATACCGTCTCTTAGCGTTTGCAGGAATTAATACCCTGGTCATCAGACTCATTCACAAGGAATGTGCACCGTCTCCACTCCCCGGGGAGTATTCTTATTGTATGGTCACCGTGAGAGCATTTATGGCAATTACTAACACGAAGGCTTTCTTCATCTTACCAGGTCCCCATTTCTCTCATGGTTATGGAGTAACATCTGTTTCTAGCTTAGTAGAAAATCTATTACAGATCAATTGGTCTTGAGAGGGCATGCATTATACATAATCAATTGTGTAATTAAATTAAAGATTAAAGGGCATAAACACAAAGTAATTAACCTGCAGTAAATTCAACTCACAATTCAGGACAGTATTTTGAATTAATTTACAAACGGACATGTTTAGAATGAATTATCAGTGTTTTCACTCCTATGTTAATCATATTCAGAAAAGAATACCAGAGTTTAAAAAAAAAAATAAAAAGGTATGAACCAACAGAATTGATGAGCATTAGAGAGACAGGCCTATATGCTATATTTCTTTATCTGGAATAGCGCGTTTTTATGTTTGAAGGGGTTGATGATTGGTGAATGTAATATATTTATCAGACATCTAAAAAGAGTATTTTGTCATAAAATGGAACATTTTACTCATATAAACTTGCCTATACCATTTGCTTTTTAAAAACTTTTCTGTACTTGTGATAAACAATGAAATGAACATATTTTTCATATACTTGATTAGACAAGCCTGTACACTAATACGATTCTAGTGTCTCTTTAAATATGCACAATGCATGCAGCTGAAATGCAACATTCAGCACTTAAATGGGTTAATATAATCAAAATGTCAAATTCTGCAGCAGGCTGGAATCTGTAAATGTCAAATTTATCTACTCTTTCAAAGCAAATTACATACAATAATAAACAGATTCTTGTTATCCAAAAATTGGGAAATAAGAGTGAGTACCAGTTGCATATAACTTTTCCAACAAAGGGATATTAAATTTAAGCATAGTGCAGGTGTGTACCTCTGCTTACAAAGAAGGAATTAAATGCATGAATCAAATTCATTTACATCTAACTATCCTCTCACAATTTTCTGACAATGTCTTACTTGCCTTTTTGATTTTTGTCTTGGTATTTTCCATTATTTATGTCATGTTTATGCAGTTCAATCTGTAGTCTATCTAAAACTATTTGTATACATTTAATATCTGACTGGAATGTAGCCTTTAGAATTTAAAGAATTTAATTGTTTAATTATCACTAAAAGTTTGCTACTGACATAGCATCAAGCATAGAAATTGATTATATACTTTGAGGAAACACAATACCTGTCATGGTATCACAATCAAAGAAAAAGAAAAGAGTTAACAGCGTTGCCTGATTTAAATATCCTTATTCTTATTATCGATACTGTCAAGGAAAATTAGGTTTTCCATATATATATATACATATATCCAAGCGTAGGTGAGCATGTACTGTAGCTACACCTGAAACAAACAAACCAAGCCAATATCCCCGGATGCATCATAGACATCAGATCCCCCATAACCAAAGTGATTGTGACTTGGTTCTGGTAGGCTATACTCCATCATGAGAATGCTTATTGGATAATGTCAATCATAATTGATTCTACCAGCATCATGATGACATTTCAAAACCTATAATCTTCTTATCTCATACAGATTAGGACCCAGATATGTGCTCGATCTATTCATCAAACGCAGAAGGCCTTTCTATGATGAGTCATATATTTACCATTTTCTTCAAGGCAATGATGTACAGGAATGTAATTATCATTTGATCAAACTACTTTATTCAATAAACAACTAAATTCCCATGATGGCAAATTATGAAATCTTTTATGATTTGTATACTTAGCACTGATGTGGAGAAACATCACTTAGCTTTTTGACAGGCTACTTAACAAAGGAGAATAATAAGTTGTCATAAGAAATAATTGGAAACTGTGGTTGAACTTATGGAACACTCTTTTCTCTCAGAACTTGAACTCAATCTCATAGTATGAGATGTGATATAGAAAGTAATGCTATTCCTGATTTAATTTTTTGTTTATATTTTTTTTAAAGGTGCTCTGAGGGTGACATAATATTAACATTGAAATCTACATCACATCCTACATAAGCTACCTTGGGCATTTTAAGATAAATCTTAAATCTTCTTTTAATGTAAGCCATGATTGGATTTAAAGTGAATCTACATGTACAATCAACAATAGATTTATATGCATATTATTACTATGACAAATTTGCAAGGATACCCCAAATGATCATGTGGGTTTATGATTCAAATCATATATTTTTCTATCTTCTTTATCTTTCTCTTCATCTCTTCCCCTTTCTACCCTTTGTATCTCCATATCTACATCCTTTCTATATCTCCTATTTATTTCTTTGTCAGACATGTCTCCCCCTCGATCATTTGTTTATTTCTCTCACCCACTATCTCTACTTTATTTCATGCTATTTTCTCCTGATCCCTTTCCCTCTCCTTTGCAATCGCCTAGCTAATTTTCAAATATAAAGGACTTTTGAAAAAACAGCAGAAAATGTGTTGGTTGCATCGTATTCTTACAATTGAAAAAAGAGCAGAAAATGTGTTAGTAATTGCATCGTATTCTTACAATTTACTTCTACTTTAGTGATTTGTCATGCATCTCTTTCCACCCTCATCATCCATGACTCCTAATTTGTAGACCTCTCAAAATATTTTCTTATCTCAAAGATCTCTCAATGTATAATTATCTTGCTTAAAATTCCCTGAAAATGTTGACATAACTTGTCTTCATCAGATGCCGATTCATGTATATTTCTAAATCAAGATCCTTGAATACTTCACTTTTTTCATATGTCACAAATTCCTTCCTTTTTTCCCGATTCCTCCTCTTTCTTCCTGATTTCTCATATCCATATTACAACTCTGTATGCTAAGAGCCAGAAGCTAGGGTGTTCACCCATATTAACAGAGATCTAGCTAACACCCTCCTGGCTATCAACAGACTAAATACACATGTGTCTCAGCGATATTCAACCCAGTCATCCTTGAGAGTATATTAAATGGGCTTTTAAAGTGCAGCATATTAAATAGGTTTTTAAGGTCCTGCACATCAAATGGATTTGTATCGTGTGGCGCATGCTGAACTATACTCTATCAGACTAGACCATATATACATCCAATGCATCATGATTATGAAGGGTGCTTCCCCTGGGGGCAAAGCATCCATTAGCAACATCACTACAGTCACATAACACACACTAAACACTTTCCTTTCATGCAGAAAACATCTCAACATACGATACAAACATGAAAATATTTTTTTTTTTGAAGCACGCGTATCTTTTCACAATAACGTCCTCATGCGCTATTCATCATAAGGCTCACTAAGGTAATATGATACTCGCAGTATTAATGGCAGAATTTCATTGCTGTTTTCAATTCTTTGCCAAATGTGTTTAGATTTGAGATGCTGTATGCACAAATGCCTTCTGAATTATACCACTCGTATTATCTGCCAAATGATACTAAATCTGGGACAAGTCATTCTCTTTTGAACTCTAATTCAAACAACTTACTGACTTACCAACTGTAAATGTATAGTTTGTTTAGCCAGACAGTATATATATCTGTAGAAAAAAATTAACTGCCTATTCACATTACCTTCAATAACCTTTGAAAGGCGAGAGAGTAAATGAGAGATGTATCATTTTATGTAAATTGAAAACAGTCTTGAAGAGTAGATGTTAACGATAATAGATGTTATTTGTACTTTCTATAGATCTTGAAAAATGTGTTAGTCACTTCAATAGAGAAATTTGATGCTGAAAGCTAGTTTGATGCACATGTTCATGCATATAACATGAATTGGGTACAACTCTAATAAATCTACAGATCAATGAATTGAAGCAATTGATATTCATGATACAATCTTCCAATAATTCTGACTTTGATGACATTTACTTTATTCAAATACAGCCCAAATGTAATGTTAACTACTAAAAACTTACATTCAGCCCCTCCACCCCATCAATCCCTCCCGAGATACTTCATCTCGAGTCAACACAAATTGAGTCAAAGTAATTAGACTCACCGGCCAAATGTGTGAAATAGACCGCCTTGACAGGCAGGAGGGCCCGGTTAATGTGAATCTTCATCTTGGATCTTTTTCTCAAGTCGGTATTCTCTTTCCGCTTGTCTCTGTCGACGTGGTTATTACTTTCTGGAGGCTTGCGTTCCGTCTGCTTGTGGCCCTGAGTAGCTGCATGCTGAATTATGAATGTTGGTTTCAAATGATGACACCCTCTTTTTCTCCCATCTCCATCACTTGTTATTCAACTCCTTAGAGACCGGCAAAGCTCTACTCTCCTGAGGCATTAAAACAAAAAGAATATCATTTAGAAAAGAGAGATATTTATGGTACTCGATACAGTTGTTGTGATTCTAACTTACCACAAATCGAGGTACTGACTAGCTAACAAAATACAATTGTTGACTTTCTCCTCCTTTTTTTACAAACTGGATTTATCAAAAAATCTTTGTGTTTCTATTCCTATATTGACATAACAAATAAATGGTTTCTTCATTAGCCTTGAGCTCATTTTCTAGATCATTTTGTGGATAACATGCATCTGTATAAATGAGCTTTCAGAAGATGTGATTTTCCATAAGCTTTTGTGACTATTCTTTGAGTTCAGCTATCATCAACACTGATAACAAAACTAATTCATATTTACTTAAAGAGCATCTCTTAAATAATTCTTGACAACTTATGAAAGTAGTTAACATATCAGTCAGAAAAAAAATATAATGAACAAAACAGGAATGTAAAGCTCAAAATCAATCATCATTATTACCCAATTGAAAGGAAGTAGCATATCAAACCACTGTCATGCAATGCTAATATTACACATATGATAAACTTGTATAAATAGAATTTCATTCTAAAACTAAATTCTTCCATTACGCATTGTTTTTCTATTCTATATTGCATTTCATTCATCATGAATAACACAATCTATAACACATTCACTTTTTTTGCATTATTTATATATTTTATTCATTCCATAATATTCATATTTTGTCTGATGGTTAGAAAACCACAGCCATCATAAAGACACCAATTGTCTTCTCATCATCAGTTGGTTTAAGAGAACCTCGCTGATTATTAAATTTCAATCAAATATATATCTTGCTTCTAGCACCGACCACAAGGTAGTACGCAAACTTAATTGAGAAATGAAGATTTCTCTATTGCATTTTATGCATCTTGAATACCTACCACAAGTTATTTAAAAAATAAAAAATAAATATTTATTCCACAATATTCATATTATGTCTGTTAGAAAACCATAGCCATCATATAAAGACAATAATTGTTTTCTCATCATCAGTTGGTTTAAGAGAACCTCCCTGATTATTAAATTTCAATCAAATATCTATCTTGCTCCTAGCACCGACCACAAGGTAGTATGCAAACTTAATTGAGAAATGAAGATTTCACTCCTCAGGGCCTGCTGCACACTGAGTAGTTAATAAACCCAGATTCATAGTCTCATGTACCATCCTGAAACAGTTTGTTGGTCTAGTAACCCAAGATATTAAATCACTTACAGTACTGAAATATTATGTTTGAATTAGAAAGGAAAATATGTTTATCTTACACCTAAATTTCAATTTAATTGGGGAGCTAGTATCAACAACATATTTTTTTTTGTTGGGGGGGGGGACACCATGAAATAGTAACATTCCTCTGCTCTAAGGAGTGTGTGGTGGAAAGCTTTATAAAGAGATCAAATAGAATTGAATTAGACATAAAAGGGAAGAAATAGGCTTAGGGTATATGGAACAAGAATGAAACGCAGTGATAATGAAAACCTGAATTTAAAAAAAGTTTTTTTTCAAAAGCAATATGCATGTTCTCAAAATAAATGTTGCCAATTGGTAGGTAAAATAATTTTGTTTCAAAAGATACACGAAATAAGTATTGATCATTCTCAATATTTCATCCATCATTCAAAACCATTCACAACAGCAATCACTTGAAGGTATTTACAGGTAGACTTGTTAATAATATTATAGAAAATACAGTTTATGAACCCATCATTATATTTAAGCCCATTGAGATTTCACTGATCAAAACATCATGCTACATCGCGCCTCCTTAACACCCACCTAATTTATTACTAAGCTGATACGTGTTACAGGTAGCAATGGTTTGGGCAGATGGTGTTTAAGTTGAGGTGAAAGTGAAAGCCGGTAACACAATTCCCCAAATTCATGCTCCATCTCAATTTTTGATCCAGTGTTCCTCCCTTAAAAGGGTTTATTTCCTCCTTAAGAGACCGGTCCTTATACCCCATCAATCAACTTCAAAGTCATTTGAAGCTTAAGTAGAAGACAAGATGGGGGTGTAAAGGAGATGAAGAGCATCGTGTTTTGCACATAATGGAAATCCAAAAGGCTTTATAACATGTACCAGTATGTAGAGCATTCATAATGCATGGATGAAACTTAGTCCCTCATTGCTGCCTGGGTTTGAAATATGATGCCTAGCACGAAAATCAGATAATATCCCAGTATATTATTATGAACTGAAATTTTGCTTAAAATTATGAAAATGTAAGTGAAACACTATTACTAATCACACAAAATGGTTTCACTAGCTATTTCCATCATATAAAACCTGAATTAGGCTTTAAAACATGTTTATGGCTGCATTTAGCTTTAATAATGAAAATATAAAAAAACATCTAAATAAGGAATATATTATATACATACACACGTATATATATATATTCCTTAAATATATATTTCTCTCCCTCCCTCTCCCTTCTTTACTAAGCCCCTTGCTCTCTGTCTGTCTGTCTGTCTGTCTCTCTCATTGGATCTTTTCCCTCAGTCTTTCTCACATGAATATACATACATAAAATACAAGCATGAATAATGCACTTACTGCCTATAATTTTGAGGACAAAAAGAGCAACGCAAGGCTTTCTTTACCACAGAATTTACAATTTTATGCATGAGTCAAAGAACATGCAGGGCCTGGGTAGAATTAATGAATATAAACAACCTCCTTAGATTTTCTATTCCCATTACAGTACTGAGTCAGTTTGTTCTAAAGGGGATCCAAATAGACAGTTTTTTTTAAAGAATAAGATCAAACCACTATTAAATTGAAGCACAAAACATACTTTTCCATGGCTTCCCCACAAGCAATGGAATAAGATTGTTTTTCTCTGGTAAACAGATTAAAAACTTTTCATCTGTCACAGATGATGAATGATGATACAATATCTCTAAAGTTCATGTGAGGGAAAATTATTAGGCCTTTTTTATGATAATGTTCCCAATGTTTCTGAATTACAAGTAATGAATATACATGTATATTGAATGAAAAATCTTGCATCTGAACTAGTGTTTTGACAAGGATACTCAAAATATTTGTGACCTACTGGACTTAATGAAGAAAAACCCAAACCCCTAGACATCTAGCATTTTGTTCTTCCAGTGATGTTGACCTGTATTTTCTCCCTTATCTCTCCATGTCATTATTGAATTATTCCTTTCTTGTTGGCCTCCTCCTTGCGGGGTTTCCTCGATCATCAACAATGCCTCCATCTTAATTCTGACCTTTAAGAAATATAATGTGATGAGAATAAACACAGACAGCGATGCTTTTAAGATGAAAGGCCTCATTATTGTGTGCGCTTGAAAGTCACGGACAGCTTGTGAATTAGAGTAGGATGGTTTACATCCTAAATCGTTCATGGAAAACCTTCTTTAATGTAAATAAGATCCATCAAACCATTCAACTATACATTTTCTTCTCTCAAGTGAAATTTGTCAAGACATGAAAGTGGAAATGATGATTTGTGTAGTGATTAGTGGTTTATGAATGAAGAAGATACATGCAGTATTAATTTTGTTTCTTAATCTGAAAATAATACAGCTCAATTCTCCTGGTGGAGTAAAGCTAGTCGGACTGGATGTGCACTTAAAATAATAAAATAATAGTACTAAAACATAGTAAGTGTGCTGAAATACTGATGAAAAGTACTAAAATATTTTCAAAATGTCTTCACCTGCTGCATTAAAGGTAATACACAGTTTTGGTATGGGTTCATGAATTTGGTTCAAATCAACATTTTGGAAGCATATGCGATCCTACAATATTCAGTGACCTTGTCGCGGTTGAAATCGAGTCTAAAGTTATGAAATTGTAAATAATAAATTCTTTATGTTGTATAGCTCCCTCTCAAGGTCAAGATATTAATTAAGCTATAAAAAAATGTTTCTTGACTTAAATCGACTGCAGCTATTCCCGTTTGGAAATTATATATCACAACTACATATTCTGAGATTTTCATGGTGGCAGCTACCATTGTATGGATGTAGGCGCTATTTGAAATTTAAAAAAAATTACCGGGAGCACCAGTAAATTTTTTTATTCAATTTTTCTCAAAAGCAGAAGTGTTTTAGGGGCTGAATTTTTTAATGCTTATAAAACATCTACAGGGGCATCCAAATATATCGAAATTGTAAAGAATCCCTATCCAACCAGTTTTCAGAACTTCCCAAAACTTTGTATTACCTTTAATTTGTTCATCTCCAAGTTAATCTAAGCTAAGTTGCCTGCAATCAAGCCAACAGTACAATTCTTTTTTAACCTGATGGCAAACATTACGATTTATTTTCCGACCAAATAGGATCACATTTTGGATCCTTTTAAAACCCAACGCAAACTATAAATCTACATTAAAATTTTAAAATGTATGATCTTAAAATAAATTCATTAAGATATGGAAATTTAAACAAACGTCATCTTTTCAATTAAGGTTATGAATAATGATAGGAATACTGCAAATTAAAATATTGGTGCATTTAAGTCTTGTAGAACTACAGAAAGGGTCAGACATCACTATGATTTAGAGGCAATTGGGCTTTATCCTCCTACAAGGAGACTTTCAATACATACAAGTTTATGTTTCTGATTCATTCTTAGACTGGTCAGAATCTTGATTATTACATTTTTATGTTTGAATGTGTAAATCAAATGCTTTTTGTTTATTATTCCAAAATGAGATCACAGATTGAGTAGTGTGTGACTTAACACTCAGCAGTGTCTTGTTGTCATGAACCTAATCTTCTAAGGACAATGCCCTATTTGCAATGCCTATTGAAGGAGTAATGTAAAACTTTGAAGTCAGACAAGTGTACATATCAGTTTCAAGATCTGGAAACTGAACACCGGGTGGTATGTTAAACTCCTGAATTATCATCACTAAAGCAAGCAAGGGTTGATCACCCTTCATTTTGTTGTTCACACTCGAAAGAAAGAGTGTAGGTGTTAGATATATTCTTTCACATTGTTGCGGCTAAAAAAAAAAATGTCTCAGATCAGGTACACCAACATTAATACTCCAATAAATATATTCATGGAGACCATTTCATTATTACTAAATGATTAACAAATCTGCTTTCATTATATTAATCCTTCTTATTCAATCCCCATGTCAATCAAAAAGACGACCAAATTAAATTTAGATGTTAACTGAATTTATCAGTGGTGCTGTGGTTTTTACAAAGAAAATCAAAAATGGTTACGAACACCAAACTTCTCATGTTCTATGACAGCTTTTAGTAGAATTAAAGATAGAGTAGTAAAAGATGTTAAGGACGGGTTGATAATGAGAATATGATGACACTTGCAAAAACATAGAATGCTGATTACAGTGAGAAACATGAACAAGCATTACCTCATATTCTCACATGGATTTGTTCTAACTAAATTGTTTATTATGGTTTTTAAAATATATATTCTGTTTCATCTCCATATCTTACTATGAAATTGATATTTTTGAAATTATTTAATCTTTAAAGAATACTGAGCTAAAGAAAGAGGCAGTTGCCACAGGGAAATAGGAACATGATAAGCTCTAAGAGTCCAGTCATGGACAAACATTCCACGAGAACTAAAATATGATCACAACTATCCTCATGAGTAATGGACACAATGTTTACTTTCTCTGAAAAAATTGAAATGATCCGCCGATAATGGCAGTGCAAACTCAAAAATCAGCTTCGTCAACAATCAGAATAAACATAATATTCCTGCATTAAAGGATCCTCCTTTTAAAAAGAAAATGGTCCCCAGATCCCATGAGAATGCTTGTCTCTGTTTTACTGCGAGCATCGATTCATAGATCATCCACTTCAAAGCCTCGCATGGCATGCTCAGTCGGTGGAATAGAATTGCGAGGCATTCATAATTGAGAGACTGCAGTATATATTTTGCAGCTTTGGATTGAGACACAGAGCTTAATACATAGAGCACACTCCTTAATAACAAAATGGATCAATAACATCTTTATAAATGTTGTTAGTCAAGGTTCAAATATTTGAATGGATACACAATAGTTCAGATGACCTTTAAATTATACAGTTTGCCTATAAATAGCTGTTTTCACTTGTATCTGATTGATTTTTTAGGAAAGATTACCTCATGATATGCTCACATCTACAGAAGATGTGTTTGAAATTTATTCACTCAGCCTTAGTTTTAGATTAGAAATTTTCTTACACAATGATTTAAGAATTTGATCTGATCCATAATGTCCAAGATATTATCATTGAAAATAACATTTTTGGGTAACTTGTATCCCTTCCTCTTTGGAGTGGCTAATATACCCCAGTCATAGGAATCCTATATTACTTGATCACCATCCTCTCCTTATAGAGCACTTATTTGTTATCCATCAATTACAAGCGGGGATGCTTTACACGTCTCATGACAATTAGCATATTGCAAAGGATGGAATACCACAGCTATGGTTCATATATATATAATCAGTTGCTCCAATGCTTGCTCACAAATCCACTATAACTCCTGTATTTAGAATGACAAGTCATCCCACAACAAACACTAACATGCTCCCAATGTATACTATTTGATTTCTTTATAACATTCATTGTCCATAAATTCCAGTCTGCTTTATGATTAATCTCAAGCTTAACCTGTTTTAAAAAAAGGAGGTTGATGCTGCTGCTGATAAACAGAAATACTGGATTGTGACAAACTTTAAAAAAAGGGTAAAACCCTGCATTACTGTAAGGATAAGGTGTGTGCTTAGTTGGTCAAATTGTATAATGACATTATTAATATCAAATTTTATTTTCTCTCTGCATAAACGATTGCTATAATTCTGTCAACTGGGTAGAAAAATGTAAACTGGATAAAGAGTTGTCATAATGAATTCAGATAACAGAAATCAATAGCTTTATTAGCAGTTGGTAGCAAGGTCACATCATAGCATGACAATGGATGTACTCCAATGGAAGAAGAAATAGAAGGAGAAGCAGTGGTTTTTGTTTCCTTTATGATGAAAAGTATCCAGCCTGGCATGCTAGAGAAAAGATTTATTACAAGAGTATATGTTTACCATTAGTATTAAGACAGCACATACCTTCATCAATCTGAATTTCTAAAAGAAGCCCTCTGTATATTAGTCATAAATCATGATGTGTAATCATACATGTACATGTACACCCTGTATTGTGTTCATGATATTAACTCATTCCAATACAAGACATATTTAAAGTGATCACTTGATTTATAATAATGGCACAATTTTATGGAGCAGTGTTATAAATTTTTGATGAGGAGAATTTTTAATCCCCAAGAAAGAATGAATAAGAAATAGTTAATGCTTGATCTGCTCTCCATGTGTGCTCTTTTGAACTCAGGCATTTTCTGAAATGATATGGCCTAATAAAAAATATATCTATATAATAATTAAAGAACATTGCAGGTAGTACCAATCATAAAGTAAAATAAAAGGGGGATCCGCCATGCAAATTTGATTCACATTTACAACCTAGTGAAATTTAAGATTTTTTCAGATTTCTCAGGCACTGAAAAAATGGCTCAAAGTTTTAGACTCTCAGTGAACAATAGCAATAACATTAACATATTTCACTTTCTATGACTACTAAAACATGTTAGCACACTTTTTTCCCTAAAAGCTCTCATCTTCTTTATGCCCCCCTGCCATTCTTCCCCTATTTGATTCTCGCTTCCATAATTTATTGCCAACTCTCTAGCATGTATAGCAAATACATGTAATTTACATAAGAGATGTGTGACAGTATTACTCATAAGATTTTTTTGTTTGCATAAATCATTAGGTCGTACATTACCAAACTGATAGTAGGGCATATCCACAATGTAATAAACAACAGGAAAAAAATACTGCATAATAACCAATATTGGGGAAATTAAAATTGTGAAGTTCAATGTAACAAATGATATGTTCAACACAAATTTGGAAAAATTAATATAACACAAAATAATGAATTCCTATACGTAAGGAAATCTTGTTCAGAATAAGATTTAGGTAGATTATGTACATTTCTTGAATGTCTCAGGTAGGTGTCATATAATTTTTTTCTAAAACTACAACTTTCATGAACACAATTACTTAATTCCAAGGGAAGTCTTTCAATTACTTGCCTCACCAATCAATGACAGATACAGGAGAACATTTTATCAAAAGCAAATAAGACAAAATATATTCCATCTTCTCTGACGTAATTCCTTTACTTTTACTTGCATTATTTTTATCATGAAGACTTTCATACGGAATTGAAAACCATTCAATTTACAGCCTTTGATCTCCTTCTTTGTTGTTGTTTATGGGCACTTGCAGAATCTGTATACATCAGCCATTGACAACTCAATACTTGTCTACACGTAATGTCATGTAAAAAATACAGCCAAAACCATTATTTATTCAAAAATTGACCATGTGAAAATACCAACATGCTGTTTTAACCTCATAGTAGATAGACCTTAGGAATGGACATCATCCAGTCTTTCATCAATTATTCAAGCACATCAACCCCCTCATCATACTTCATTACATTCTCATCAAATTAAACCAGCAAAGCTTTTCAATGAAAGGGAAAGTCTGCAGAGTGTGATGACGTTTGCATAGTCAACAAAGTCATAAACATTATTTGATGATTATAGAGTTAATGCTTTGAAATGGCACGCTGCAGATGTATTCTAATGGGTATATATACAGTATGAATTTTTTAAATTAAGACACGAGAATTTAATTTCAAAAGGTTCATACAGTACAGTTTATAACATTGATTACAATATTTTAATTCAAATTTTCTAGCCTCGAACTGCTAATTAGCTTCGCTCTTTTATTGGAACTGTATAATAAATTACATCTCAATGGAGTTCTTTTAAATAAAGCTGCATGAATCTACCTTTTCGAAACTATTCAATAACTTTACAAGGTATATAAATAACCAATATAAAAAAAATAGACCTATGAAAAGATTGATTTTTATACAAGGTCTGTTTTTAAATCAATGTGCATAATCCATTTGTGTACATATATAACCTGAGTGATCAATAGTACTAGAGACTGCAACCGATGCTAAAAAAACACTAATATATCACTACTGAGAGGGGGGGGGG
>BEXV01000574.1:17113-32836 GCA_003118195.1 Hemicentrotus pulcherrimus | reverse complement strand
GGGGGGGGGGGGGGGTTAGAAAAGTACCAGTAACAAGTTTACAGGTCATTAGTGTCTTTAAAAAGGTGTCTATATTCATCCACAATTTAACAATTAAAAAAAAAAATCTAGGGGAGTTTGGGCATTTTATTATTAACAAAGCCCACAATGAAAACCAATCTTTTGGGGGAGCAATTTGAGCTTTTTTTTGGCTTCTTGAAAGTTGAAACACAAAAAAATGGGGTTCCTTGATGATATTGATAGTGAGGCCCCTTGGAAATGGAAAAAATAAAAACAAGTGTTGTAATGTGTACCAAACCCACAGGTTGTGTATCCAGATATGGCTAGATTATTTTCAAGCAGTAAAAACTATTTTTTTTTTCTAATGCAAGTTTTTCATGAACCTTTCAAAAGATATGTTGAATGTCTTTGTTGGCAATGAATGGTAAATCACAAAACATCGTATTTTGAATAAATAAAAAACCCAATAAAAAGAATCCATCAGCTAATGCAACAGTTCAATTCAACTTAATTTGTTCACTTCTTTTTCATAACTACGACTGTAGTCCTGTTTAAATAGAACTTTTTTTATCTCACCCGAGCGATATGTGGATGAGAAACAGTGGGAGGTCTGATCGTAAAACACGGGGTGAGCTTTTGGACTCCGTCTTAATCAGCCATCCGCAAAAACCTCACCCCGGTAGGTTACCATCAACCGCACCTGTCTTATCGCGAACAGCTGGCTCGCGCTGTGTACATGACGGGTAAATTACGAAGAATGTATACATTTTTTCACGGCGATGACGTAATTTACCTGGGTAACATTCCGCGAGCGTCTTATTAGGACGTTTATCAGGATGTCGTCCAGACGACACCTTGATATCACCCTGGTTTGTCTAGGGCGAGATTTACCTCAATATTGACCGGACGTTACCTGATTGACACGTCTTAATTGATACTTGGAAGTTGGAAGTGGGTAAATACTCATCCGGACAACGTCCAGACGTTACCGCAACTTTGTTTTCCAATTAAGACGGGGTTTATGATGAACAGTGACACAAGCATCCTGCCACCACCCAACCCCTTTCCTTACTAATTATTAGCTCAGTTATTTAGAATTCACATTTTCTTGATTTGATTTTGATTAAAAAGAGAATATTAATTGCATGACATTTAATTTCCTGCATAATATTATGAAAACCACACTTACAAAGTACACATTCCTGGTCAGGGTCTGGCCCAAGACATGCACAACTCAACACCTCAACACCTTAATCACTTTCACCTTCAATGGCATGCACACTATAGCTAGAGCTATTCGTCATAGATCTAGAATTGATTCACTTGAAATAGAATCAGCATCTGCCTCGGCCCGGCGGCCGGCCACATAAAAATAAATAAGATTACATTGAAATTCACGTTTGTCAATGTTATAAAACCTCACGAATATTCTAGATATTCTTAAACTTATCATTTTATTCTTTGATTACAAACGGACACGACAAATAATAATACATGATCTCACATACCTCAAATGAAGAGTAATTTACCCGGTATTCAGCAGTAAATCGTAATTTGAGCCACGTAGAAAGACTCAGTCTGAGCGCCGTGTATTGTTTGTACATGTTTCAATACAGCGAAATGAGAGAGACGGGACTCCATTTTCGTTCTATCCTTTGCAACGTCCTCAATCATCAATTCTCAAAGATAGTACATTCACCAGTCTAGATGTCTCGCCTCTGCTAGCTTTATTTAAGTCACATTTGTTTAAATTAAACACTTGTTGAGACCTAATTTTACACTAGATGCTCTTTTACCTAAACTACTAATACACAACTTGAAAGTCCCAATCAATAGACATAAAAGATTAAATTAATATTTCTCTTCTTTCTGTTCTGACACACGATATGGATGCATTGATTGTATTCGATCTGCTGCTCATTACCCTTTTTCTATTTTTATTTTCAGAGAGAGGGAAACAATTATAAACAGTGGCGGATCCGGGGGGGGGGGGCACAGAGGGCACGTGCCCCCACCTGGCCAAAACAAATATGTTAAAATCAGCCCTAAATTCACCAAAAATGTACTAAAAAATTTCCTCTTCCCCCCCCCCCCCTACCAAACCAAATCATTGTGGACCTTGCTTAAAAATAATATATATAAATAGAATAATATTTCATTATTTTCATCGTTTTTCTTTGACTTCTCGTGTCTGCTTTCCACCGCCCAGGACTGCAAAATGACAAAGAGGGAAGGGGCATTTGTCAAAGTACCTTTCATATTTGAATAGGGGCAATTATCCGAGGTGAAAAGGGGCACTAAATTAGGCCCTTATGAGAATGGAAAATGGACACTTATTGCAAAGGAAAATGGGAACTTGTCGAAGGAAAAAAGGAACATGTCAAAAAAAGGGGGCACTAGCAGAGGTCAACAGGGGAAGGGGCACTTTTACAAATTATTAGTAACACTTATCGAAGTAAAAGGGGCACTTCTTACATAGTTAAAGGGGCACTTCTCCGATGTAAAAAGGGGCACTTTGGGGGTACTTTAAAAATATGGGGGGACACTGTGCCCTTTGCCCCCCTCCTGGGAGCGCCGCCTCTGTATTTTGCGTTTCAATTTAAACCTTTAGGGGAAAAAATAGGAAAAATTAACTCGCCCACTATTAAAGTACGTGTGGAAATTTGATTATAGACTTGACAAAAGACTACAAGAAAAACATGTGAAAGTTGAAAGGGACCTAAGAAAACGAGGCCTAAAACTGCCTGTATAACCGGACAGATTTCACCATAAATTTAGTAAACAGAGAAAAGATGGAAGCAGATAATGCTAGAAGAAATGTGAGTAGATTTAGAGTACGCCATCTATGCCAAGGAACGCTTAAAAAGAAATTGAAAGAAATGTTCATATTCATTACATAGATTGGTGTATGTGGGGCTGAAGTCAAGTAGGCTTGATCAGCTGCAGGTCAACGCGCGCTGGAGGCAGAACCCCCCCCCCCTCCCCCCTCGGTCGTAGCTCACGGCCTTGCCCTGGGCTGGGAGCTTTATCCTTTGATGATTGATGTATGATTCAGAATCTATGTTTTGTTTTGACAGGTTAATGGTTATGCAGTATTTTCTTGTGGCGCTAATCAATGCACTGACTGGCCACTGGGTAGATCTAGATCTAGATCTATAAAAATATAAAATGTGATTCTGCATCTTTTGAGCAGTAGGGACGCTGGTCCGAGAATGAGGATCGTCGTCATAAACAAGGATATCCTCATAAACAAGGACAAAATGCGTCCTCAAAAAATAAGGTTTGTCTGCATTTTCGAGGACGTTTTTTTTCATCGGCGCTCTGGGGGTTTCATCTTACAGAACGGCCCTCTGGCGATGCCAAAAATGGATTCCCCAGGGGAAAATAACCCTAGTTCACCGTCTACTTTTACGAGTTGTCCGTCTTCCCAAGGATTTATTGCTCATAATGTGAAGGTCTCTGTACAAGGTCAATGTAAAATGCATCAAGAAAATAATTGCAGAATCCGTTTTTTGCATCGCCAATGCTCCGATCAAAAATATGAAACGTCTGCGAAAATGTAGACGTTCCTTATTTTTGAGGACGCATCAGTCCGTGTTAAAGAAGACGACCCTCGTTTATGAAGACAATCCTTATTCTCGGACCAGCGCCCCTACTGTTGAGTGTTGATTTAGTAATGCTAGAAGTCCACTGAGCTGGGCCAGCATCAGTTGGTGCCAGTTTGCGCCAATGCAATTTACTATGGCGCCTAGTGTCGCCAATAAGGTGCCTAGTGGCGTGTAGTGGCTCAAACTGCCTCCCAACTGGCTCATGGTGGCCCGTAACGGCACCAAATTTGAACGTGGCGGCAAGAAAATTTCAAAATGTTTTAAATTTTCGTTGCGCCACTTGCATCGAGCAATCAGCACCAAGTGTCCGCCAAGTGGCACCAAATGGAGCGAACATATCGCCCTTTGGCGCAAACAATCCGCCTATTGGAATCCACTGGAATGTAATGGCGCGCGCCAAGTTGCGCCAATGGGATTTCGTGCCAAAAGTGGCACCTTGTTTGCACCACTACGCACCAAATAATTTCAATAGAGGCGGATTGTTTGCGCCAAAGGGCGATATGTTCGCGCCATTTGGAAATGTATTATTCTGATAACATTTTTTATTCAAATATCAAACAAAAATGATGAAAAACGATCCCAAATTGAAAATTGAAAAATCGTTCAGATACCCTAATAAGGATCGTCCGCATAAACAAGGATATCTTAGTATATGCGGACAAAATACGCCATAAAAGATAAGGATCGTCCGTATTTTCTCTGACTTTTCTTTTCTTTGGCGCTCTGCGGGTTTCGGGTTCCCCGTGCTGGCGATGCAAAAAATGGATTCCGCGTAATAAACTACCCCCAGTTCACGTCTACTTTTATGGGTTGTCAGTCTTACGGAGGATTTATCGCTCATAACGTGAAAGTCTGTGTACAAAGTCAATGTTAAACGCATACAGAAATCGTCTCGGAATCCGTTTATCGCATTGCCAACGTGCGGACAACCCTTATATTTGCGGATACATCCGTCCACGTTTTTGAAGACGATCCTTGTTTGTGCCGACCATCCTTATTCTCGGACCAGCGCCCCTACTGATAAGTGTCAGATAAAATGCAAAGCCAAAGCAAGGCTATTGCATCTCTGCTTCACCTAATCCATATTTTCTCCAACACTGCAATCACTCTATTATAATAATAGTTCTTTCCTTGGACCTTCACATTTTATTTAAAGGCAACGTTTAACAATGTCAGATCTGAGATACACGGCCCTACGTGCTATCAGTCTCTGTGATATAATGATGTAGTGTAATATTGAAGCCCTAAAAAAATTGCGCTTCAATATAATTAAGAAGTGCCTCAAAAAAGTAAAAAATCTTTAAGTGACCGGTTTTACCATACTCGTTTTCCCAATATATGTAGTGTTATGAAAACCGTTAGGAAAACGCAAAATTTGGTTTCGATTTCAAATCAGAAATATCTTGATAGTCAGACATGTAAAAGTCATGGGGTTCCTGACTGACCTAAAGGTTATAATTATCATTGCAGCATGAGCCAAATCCAGGATTTTGTTTCCGAATCTGAGACAAAGTTACTGGATCACTTTAACAGAATCGACGGAATCTTATATTTGCACCTGGTACAAAAGTGCATGAACACCTGTCATGTGTACACTAGCGTCTCCTTTTCCTCTGGAGTATTGAGTTCATTCTACGTGAGTATCGACTATGTAACATAGACTGAGATGTACTTATACATTGTATGTGTCATTTTATCTTTCCCATGTGTAGTTGAGGGACTTCTTGTCAATGTACAACCAGTTTACAGAGACATGTTTTACACGCTGTGTTCAGAATCTCAACTACAGGGTTCTTACACCCGCTGAGGTGGGTCTGATCTTTCCTTTTCCTTTACTTCTTCAAAATTTCAAGTTATTATATCTTTTTGATTTGCAAGCCAGTATTAGAAATGATTGTTCAGGGTTTTCCAAATAGTGAATTACAGAGGGTTTGAATAGAAAGAAGAAATAATTTCATTATGGACTTATCTTCTTAACAGTTCTGTATCAATGCAGACACTAACATGACTTAACATTATTTTTTTGGTCATTATTATTTGCTGTTGTAGTATTTATAAACTCGGGATTGAGATGAAATAAAAACATTACATTTTTAGAGAACCAGAAGGATCTACATTCTCTGTTACAGAATATTAGTATATATATATATATATATATATATATATATATATATATATATATATATATATATATATATATATATATATATATATATATATATATATATATATAATCATTCTGGCTCAGTGAACATTATGTAGCTGTCATTTGTAAGACGCACCTCATGACCCCCGGGAAAGGTGCATCATGGATGCATCATGTACTGCCATATTGATAACGCATAGTACAGGAAATACCCCCTGGAAATTTTTCTCAAAACTGTCGTATAGTTCGTGGACATCCCATAGAAACGTGTGTTAGTTTATAACATGTTTCTACAGGATGTCCATGAACTACGGTTTCGTGAAATTTGAAATTGTTTAATTTTTTTTTATTGTACGTAAAAATTTTAACAAAAAAATTGATTATGTCAATCTAAAATAAATCTTGTAATGTAATATTAATTGATTTAAAAGGTCATCAAAGAGTAGTTCAGACTTTTTCATAAACTATTGTATTTTATTTAACACGCAAATAGGCAACATTTTGAATATGCAAAACGCAAGTCAGGACAAGATCATTCTGCATTGCGGTAGTGTGCAAAATAATGCGTTTCCTGGGTCTGTCATTTTCATGAAATGCTGCGTCCCTTTTTCTGACGGAGGGTGCGTCATGGTGCATAAAAGGGTGACGCACATCGGTACAATGACGCACCTTTACACAGGTGGTCAAGAGGTGCATCTTACGAAAGACAGCTGCATCCTGCAATTATTTGATACTATTTTTATTTGGTTTATTTACTGTACATATTGTTATTATTTATCATTTTATTTTGTGAATAATTGTGAGGGATGGTGCTTTTCTCATTAAAAATACAATGTTTTAGCTGTGAGAACTTTGCTTTTAGCTAATTATTGTTCTACATTCTCGACTTTCCAGAGAATGCAGGCATTGCTATACCCCTGTGTTGACATCAGAAGACTGTCAGCCAATAAAAAAAAGAATGATCCCTACCACTGTTACCCACATTTTGATGTATAATCTAAAATACTACTACTAATAATTTGGATATTTATATAGCGCCTGCTCTGACGCTCATGGCGCTTTACACATATAAAGAAAATGATTGGATCACTTAATAGCCTTGCCTTTTTCCCTATTTTGTCTTAATTGATGATCTATTTATTCTTTAATAGGATTCATGCACCAGTAACTGTATCTCCAAGCTGATCAATGTGAATCACAGAGAGATCTCAGTTTACATGGAGATCAACCCATTGAATAGAAGATTGAACGAAATGAACTCTGAAGAAGGGCTCCAGCCTGAGACACCTGACCTTGCCCTGGAAGTAGAAAAGGCTATCGGGAAGGATGCCATTATAACATTACCCAGCGAGTCTGAATCGGTAGCAGAAAGCAGTGAGGCTGCCCAAATTACTCTCACTGCTTCGGACAGTGATGTGAACCAGAAAAGTGCAACGTTGATGAACCCTGATGGAACATCTGTTGAGGCTGAAGAGACATGATGATATTCTGAACTTGATCGGACTTGTGTTGATAGAGATGTTTATGGTGTTATGGCATGATGAGCCATGCAAGGATGTCTTGGAAGCATCCACCATTTCAATGATAACAAAAACATGTGCACGTTTTTAATATATTAAAGTATGATTCTGGTTGAAAAACATAATAAACTTCATCTCTAAACACTGTGTAGGATCTGTTATGATCTTTAGATATAGAGCTTTGGGTACATCTTGCCCATTGATGAGACCATACCCACTTTCTCCTTCCTTTTGTTTTCTCTCTCAAAAAATCATGAAATTTGAACTCCAAATTTTGAGAATGATAATGATTAATCTCATGCATTATAGGCAGCTATCAGAAGGGGAAAAACTAATTGGTCCAGGTTTGGATTCGCATACTTAATCTTGTGCATAGAGCACTTTATAAATATCTTTTTAATAGATAATGGGAAGTGCCAGGTGGCTGCATTTTATACACAAGGATTACCTTGATTGACTTGGCTTGCACATCTTAATGTTTCAGAAGTCTGATACTCTTTTCACACTGGTTTTGCTTAACCCTGTACTTTGATTAGCCCCGTACATGTACTATCCTTAACCCCGGACTAACTTTTTTGGCTTTTCACACACACTTTTTTTTAGTCCCTTTTGATGATTCCAGAACCTTGTAGTACACACCAATACATATCAGATGATCAACCTTTTCTGATCGATTCCACATCATTTCTTTCACAATGCAATCACATGACCAGAACTCAACTTTATCTTTAAGGAGGTGCAATAAATGGGATATTTTATAGACTTGTAGACTGTCAGTGGATCCTTGTTAAAACTCCACGGCACTAAAACGGTGGAATGCAGAGAAGCGGGACTGTCTAGGTTTCTTTGTATAATTAGTTTGTTTAAACAATGTTCCACTGTACTGCCAAAGTTTATTGCAACTTCTTTTTCTAATAATGTTTAACTTTAACATTTGATTTTGAATATATTCCAAACTGGATAATAATTGTAATAGGACATTTAAACTGCTTCTGATGAATAAAGCAAAGAATGAGCTCATTCAGAGAGTCAACATCTGTACGTTTCTTTTCAAACCCTCTGTAATGCATTTTCTCTGAATAATGTATATCGGTACATTCAAATGAGAAAGTTTTATTGTAGTACTTACCGTAATATTTTGGAAACGTGTTTTCACCAAATAAATGTTTATTATATATGCTACATATTGTACATTGTATTCCAAGTGTGTGAACTGTGTTGATTGAATCTTCATAGAACGACCCCATGAATTTTGAATGCTCTGATGGATGTACACAAATTTAATGACACAACAATGAGTAATTGGACAAAATCAGCTAAAGTGTTCTTTTTTTTCTTACAGCTTTATTTATAGTATACCATAGAAAGAATGTTATAGATTCAGATTTACAAAGCACATACACAAAAATGGTATGTTGCATTCAATCAAATACTACCCAGTGTTTTTCCCCTCCCCATGTCATCTGCTATATTTCATCTTTACATTCATAATCATAAAGAGGTATTTGTAGATCATGTAACTAATCTATAGACCCACACGTAACAGATTATTTCAGAAAGATAATAAAGCGTAACTCAATGGATCTGTTGCTGTTTGGAACAGCATTCAAGATGCTCTGTTTTCCATGGACAATGTACAAGTGAAATAAGGGTATTTTCTCAACTGAAATGTGAATCATAGAAGAATTTCCAGTAAGGTTACAAAACTATCATGTAGATGCTCTCTAAAATGCACTGTGTCATTGAGACACTTGACAATTAAAAAATGAAGTGTAGCGGTACTATGTCGAGATAAATGACTACCAGTAGATCATATATTGTACACATGCATGCATGTAACAAGGGTAAATATTTAACAGAACAACAGAAGAATCAAAAGCATGCACATGAATGGCATATACAGTGCGTCCCAGAAAAATAACCGAGAATTATGGAAATGCAAGCATTACTTTAAACAAACAGAACTTTGTTTTTCCTGATTGAGGTTTCATACGAAAGAGCAGAAGAAAATTAACTTTCTAGAAATGTGATTTTCTCTTTGAAATTCTGATACCGCCCGTCAAATGACTTTTTGGTTTCCGCTCTTCAAATTGCTTTTAATCACTCATGCATGAAATATGCATCATGTGAGTTGCATCAAATGAAAGAGGGGGATCTAAGCTTTACAAATATGTCTCCTTTGTAAATTATAATTGTGATTAAGTTATGATAAAACATTGATAATTCTCGGTTTTGTTTTATCTGGGACGCACTGTATAGTATATACACCAATCAATACAAAATATTCTCTATTACATGCACGTATATCTGATCAAAATATAGTCATTTTATCACAAACACATTTGAAGGCAATAAGGCATAAGTATATTATGTACATTACATTTGCATTAACTTATTTTGCTCATTAAATTTCCATAGATGTCTTAAAATTCCCTGTACAATTACAATTCATTCCAAATTGTCAATGTACCTGTAATATTATTTCTGAATTTCACACTCTGTTTGGGGGAACATGAAAGTGTCGAGAATTAAGGTTAAGTAGCTTGTCAATATTCTTGGCACATACATGTATACATGCATCTGGAACAGTTGAGGTTTTGACTGTTTAAGAATTATCATTTTAATGGGAGAGTGTATGTTCAAACTTCAAAGCATTAGGATCTACCTAGTCTAGATCCCTCGTTAAGTTTAATAAAACCTTGACAACAAAAATGATTAGATATGTGTATGTTAGCTACAAAATTAGAAGCATCAACATATCACTAATTGACTGTCATCTATTAAGTGGCAAGGTTTTAAGTGCCTTTTTCAGTTTTGCAAGGAATGTACTTTCTAACTACTGAATGTGCCTCTAGGTACACAAGATAGATGGCGCAATAAAAGTGTGAATGTTATTATTATCATTTTCATTAATGTATGAAATATATAGATTAGAAACCATACTGACTTTTTTTTATGTAATTTCATCAGGAACTTGACATAAACATGAAATAAAAATCATTTCCATATTTAATTATCAATCAAACAAATACATCACATTCTTATTTTTCTTATTTTTAAAATTCAAAAAAGTTCATGATAGCATCAGTCTATCATAATGAATACTATTCCTGTCATATTTATGAGCAAGCACAATCGGGCAAGGACAAATAAAGCACACGGTTAAATAGATTCTACTAAAAATACCATAATTTAAAAAGAAATTCAATGCAAAATGGTAGCTTTCAAATTAGAATACAATGTGCTATTTAAAAAAAATTGCAACTTGGTCATCATTAAAGAAAAGAACACAATATATCAATCTTTCTGAATACGAGTATTCTTGATAAATTTCTGTATAATTCACCTTGTAATTTTTTCCATAAATACCAGTCTGCTGTTGTTTCAACCATAAATAATGAATACATGTACATTCAGAGCCAACCATTTAAAGGTAAAGACCAGTTTTGAAAAATGCCCTCCTCTCAAAAGAATGAAATGGAAGCACTTATTACCAATCATGTGAAAGAATATGTTTTGACCAATACGTGATACAAATTTTGCCAGGAAACCGCCTACTTATTTATATATATGGTAAAGTATTATATCTATTTGGACCTGATAGATATCGAGCCTGTTTCACGTAGTCCCATATATATCTTTCTGTGTACAGTGCTTGTAACTTTACCAAGACTGGGCCAAATTTCTTATCATTTTGATGATTCCAGAACCTTGCAGTTCACACCAATACTATATACTAGATGATCAACCTTTCCTGATCGATTCCACAACGTTTCTTTCACAATGCAACTGCATGACAATAACTGGTCTTTAACTCTAAATGATTCAGCAAATGCAAATTTCATTTTTGTATATCACATAAAGAAGTGATGTCCTTATCTGCTACCGAAGAGGTTTGCAAATTATGATCCTAGCTTCTCATTTTGTTTGCCAATCACTTTTTAGAATATTCTAATGCTGCATATTGAATTTTCAACACTTGAAATTCTTTCTTTAAAGGAAACCAAAACCTTCATACTAAGTTACTATTATTGTAAAGTTTAAGATTTTAAAAAATATCAGTGAAAATTTGAACAAAATCGGTCAAGGAATAAGGAAGTGAGAGCTTTTTTAAATGACTAGTCACTAGATCAGCAGGTCGGATCCACATTACAATGTGACTAACACAATCAAGAACAAGAGAAGAAGAAGAAAAAAGTCAGTAAAAGCTGAACATCAAGCAAATGTTTTTGGCATTGTGAAAAGTAAAATTAATACAGGAAAAATATTTGGAAAATACTATGTATAATTATCTCAAAGCCATACCTCAATTAAATTTCTACACTATTATTATATTGCATGTACAAATACATATACCTATTTATATATAAAATCAAAATTATGTATTCACTACCGTATATCAATGCAACAAAATATTCAGCTAAACTTTCTACCCCTGCAGGAAAATTACAACTTTTGTGCAATAATCAAAACTAGTTAAAGTTACATTTCCGATGATTATCTTCCTCTCGGCAAATTATTGATTTATTTGTCAAAGAAAAAAATAGTACCTTTACTCTTTGCCTAAATAATTTCAACCATGATTCATACAAAATCTTCCCTGCTTTTGTAATTCTAATCCACAATCTCGCTAGTTTGTGAATCTTACCATTCATCAAACCACAGCTTTTCATGCGCGAATAGCAAAAATAAAAAAGCATTTTATGTACAAACACAGACTTTCTTTGATAGTTATGTTATTATTTACAAGTTAGAAATGACATTTACAATCAAAGATAGCAAAAAACCTGTGAATATACAATTTACAATATGCATACTTGAAAAATAAAGGGATGTCACAATGAGTTTTAAAGGCATAATCAATGACAGTTAAAAGAAATTAGAGGTATTCCAATGTGCAGCCATGAAATATTCTTTAGATGACATTTTCCAAGTCAAACCACATGTGTATCAAGGTAGAAACATCTTTTTGCACTTAAATTTAAATCTATCTGCCTAAACTATTGATTAGAAAAAAATCTCAAATAATACATTATTTATTCAAGCTCTTGGTCTTTTAAAAATAAAATGAAGGTTGTAGCGAAATGAATGCAAAAGGCTCATGCAAGACATAGTGTTCAAGTTGATCCTGAACGGTTTATATAAGCTGCATTAATTTCAATATGAGTAATTATGCTCTTGAAACACAAAATGTATTATAGTCAGTTTTCTGAAATCAACAAGATGCAGTTAATCCCTTCATAACAACAGCAAACAAATGACGGCAAACAAGAATTTAGGACGGAAATTTTAAAACATTTTTAGAGGCACCCATAGGTTTCAATACTGGTCAATGCTGTACAAGTTCTCCTGTTTTTTTAAATATTTTTGTCCATGACTACCGGTAGCCCCATTTTATTCATGACCAGCATCATTTGTAACCCAGAAAAGCAATAAACACTCTTACTAAAGTCAACTAAATATTTTCTTTCAGACCTCATTATTGATCTGCTCCTATTTCCTTGAAAACGGCATACTAGCATTGTGTCAAAACCTCAGTCAATCAATACACAATGCCATTCCTATAATCGGATTGAATAGAAAACCAAATCAACTCAACATCATACCCATTAGAAATAAAAACATTCCCAACTAGTTAACAAGCGTTCCTTGTTAAAATTAGTCATTTTTCTTCAAATTTGTTAAATAATAAGTATCCAAACATCTTTCCCCATAAATACAAATAGCACACAGCTGGTAAGTTTATGCACTAAAGAAGAAGAGAGAAATTACGGCAGTATTACTTGAAGGAACTTCAAGAGTTGTCTAAGATGACCTTATGACCTTTAAAGATACTATGTCCCTTTTGCAGCCAACATCAAATTCTGTAGAACTTTGCAGGAATTATGAATACGTCATGTATGACCTATCTGTAAAATTTAAACATTAGCAGTGTCTTCATATTCAAATTATGCAAGGAAATCTGTTTACTTGCTAGACTTCACTGTCAGACACCAATGAGTGACTGACTGGCTTTTTTTTTCTTCTTTGGTAATAACATACATAAATGAGCTGTAAAGGGTACATAAGCATTTGTCTACATCAATAAACCACTTCTTTTAATGGCCAAAATTAAACTGATTGAATCTTTGCACAGCATAACACGTACGACCATTCGGTTCAACGGTCTGAAAATCAGACTATTCCTTACTGGCTCTATAGCTCTTAAGTCAATTTGACAACTAATAGCCGTTATTTTCCCACTTAAATTGAGTTCTAAATTAGTATTATCTTTCAAATGATGTTGTAATGTAACCTCTTTATTTTGGGGGCCTGCAAATGGGACGTAGTACCTTTAACCTTCAAAAGATTATGGTCAAGAACAGAGTATAATTTTCTACTGATACTGAGATTTGCAAGCAGAATGGCTATGCCTAAACATACAAAACTTTATTATTCATATCCATATAGATTAAAACTCTCGTGTTTATTTCTTTGTCTATATACATTTCCGGTATAGGTGATAAAAAAGAACACTTTTGAGCTCAGATATAATCATGTACTGAAAAATGGTTCCCAGTTAAAAACAGAAAAGAAAAAAGAAAAAAAAATTATAAGGGGAAAGGGTTACACATAAAATAAAGAAAACTGATTTGGCATTTTAAAAATTTTTCTCTCATTTAAATCGCAAAATGTATCTTAAACAAATCACCTCCCTCTCAATCAAATGCATGCTCTGAAATACAGCAATTGTACTAGAGATTACAACCAACTGGGAGGGCCATACATCACTATGAAAAATCAAACAAAGGATGAATAGACGTATCATTTTACAATTTTTAGTATCTTCAGCTCAGATTAAATAACTATAATTTAAATAAACTGGAAAGTTAGAGACTAACATTTGTTGATAATCATTCAGGCAAATTCAGAGATGATTGATCCTTGCTAAGCTAGCCATGGAGACAGCATTACCAACCAGACACAAGATCTATACATTATTGGTCTCCCAGACATAGGGAAGTTTAATGCAAGTACCAAGTTGCTACAGAACCATCTAATAGACTGTAGGCTTAACCTTTATCACTCCCCCTTTTTACTGTATTAACCAATGGATTCTGTGTTGAACAAGTTGGTGCTGCCATTGATGTTACCAGTTACCTTAGGTTGATCAGTCTCCAATGGCTTCACAAGAAATAGTTCTCCAATTCAGTGTCAACCAGGCAAAAGACCTACAGCTGATAGTTCTCTCCAGGATCCTTCAAATTATACATTGAGCAGTTCCTGCAATTCTGTGTCAACTTAAGGTCTAAAGATTACATGCTTCCCAATAGCTACAGGAACTTGGTGAGTTCTGCGTTGAGGTGTTCCTGCAGATCTAAGTCTGCCCAAGGTCTAAAGTTTATTGTTCTCTCCATTAGCTACATGAGCTGGTGAGTTCTGCATGGAGGTCTGTCCATCCAGCTTGATGTCCTGGGTATCAACAAGGCGGAAGGCCTCAAGAAACTCATTGAAATCAATGTTACCTTCCTTGTTGATATCTATAGATTGAGCCATGTCCTTGACAGTCTCTGGAGGGATGTTACTACCGATGTGTTTACTCAGAAGCTGACAGGCATCCTGGAACTCTTCCATGCTGATACAACCTGAAATGTCAAAGGTCAAATAATTAGACAATTCTTCAAAACTTGAAACTTTTACTGAGATTAGACTTCACTCCGTGCAAGGTTATTTGTTGAAAATGAAGATGAATTATTTTTCAAATGTCTATGATAAGAGGCCAAAAAATGAAACCGATAATTCTTCATTTCTTATTAGATGTAGTCTTTGAGTAATAGGGTTTCAACAACCAGTGACTGATTCTGAAACTGTATTTCTAACTCATAAAAGTCTAAAGGCAAGGATCTGTATTGTTATATTGTACATGTAGATGTGTTGACAAACACAAAACGACTATCAGTCTTATAAGATAGTCCTACAATATTAGTTTTTACCTATCAAAATAGGCTATGGAGTTCTTCGCGATGAAGGCCACAAAAATAAACCAACCTGAATGGTCTTTATCCATGACCCTGAAGATAGTCTCCAAGGCATTCTTGTTCCTGTACAGAGTCTCTGTAACACTAGGACCTCCTTTCCCACCGCTGTACGTCAGCTCCATCTCAAGGCAAGAATCGTACTCAATCAGCCCATCATCATTCATCCTACACATCTTAGTCTTCAGGGTCCTCCAGGGGATAGACAGGTCCAGGATCTCTTCCATAGTCCTGGCCCACTGGGTAGATGTGATGAAACCTGAGGGAATGTGAAAGACATGGTGATGGCTTCTTTCATGCACACGGTAAGAAGCAGGAAAACAGGATGACAGAGACAGATGTGAAGTCAAGAAAGATAGGTCTACTAGGAGAGAGGAGTATCGAACCAAGAGAAGGAGGGGAAAAGAGAGAGAAAGAGAGAGGGGGGGGGGGGG
>BEXV01000574.1:0-17100 GCA_003118195.1 Hemicentrotus pulcherrimus | reverse complement strand
CATTACAACATGAGAAAGGTGTTTGATACAAGAAGGAAGAGATTAGTACATTGTATCATACCAACTAAACTTGTTGGACTCTCCATCAAGTTTTACCTGTGTTGCCGGGATCATATTTCTGAAAGGCTTGTCTCAGGTATGTGGTATTTGCTCCGATCTTCTCTCTTAAGTCTCTCAATGCCGACTCCTCCACAATGCTCACCCTGAAATTATGAATAGGAAAGGGAATGACACAACCATGGATATATGTCATCTGTGTAAATGCATTTCATAGTGTACAATACATCGAATTGTATACTCGACATGTAAATCTGAGATATTGTGATATGTTGTATGAAAACGTCTGGATAGGCCTTTGGACTTTGTTTGTCCCTTCACATTTTTACATATCTTTTGTATATTCCTATCTATTGCAATTCTGTTCAGTAACTTTTATTGTTTTTGAATTTCTGTATACCTTTACTAGATTGTCATGATTACAGGTTGTTTTGTAAGGTTTTTAATGTAATATTTATCTGATTGTGGAAGGAATGAAATAGAATTAAATCAAGTTGCATAAATATAATTTGAATGTATGCATACATAAAAAACATGAGGATGCTTGGGCATTGCTGAGAAAACTAAAGAGAAATTGTACACATTCCCTACTTTTGTCATTTGCTCAAGCCCCATGATAAACATAGTCATGTTCTACATTTATACAGTACAGGAGGAACCTAGATAATACTGCACATAGATATGATACTTCTGCAAGTTTGGACAAATATACATATCCTACTTTTGCCTCATTGTCATTTTCTTGGTGTTCTTGGCAGAGGTCTGATACTGGAAACAGCGAGGTTTGAGGTCGGTACCAAACTTGATGTATGCTCCCCTATTACTCCCTTCTTCATAGTAATTGGAGGCTGAAAAAACAGTCAAGACCTGTAAATAATTTAAAACAAATATAAATTATCATAATTGGCATCACCTTAATCATCAATATTGCGAACAACACATTAACCATCATCATCATCATCATCATCATCATCATCATCATCATCATCATCATCATCACCATCATTCATCATCACCACCACCATCTTCATCATCATCATCATCATCATTATCATTATCATTATCATCATCATCATCATCATCATCATCATCATCATCATCATCATCATCATTCATCATTCATCATCACCACCATCAACATCATCATCATCATCATCATCATCATCATCATCAACATCATCATCATCATCATCACCACCAAGACAACCATCATCATCACCATCATCACCAACACAACCATCATCATCACCATCATCACCACCATCATCATCATCATCATAGTCATCACCACCTTCACTGCTATCACCACCATCATCATCATCATCACCACCATCATCACCACCATCATCACCACCATCATCATCGCACATCATACCTTATCTCCATGTGAGAATTCATATCCATCTGGTTTACATTCATGTGACCTGATGAGAAGATCTATTCCATGTTTAGCTAACACCTTCTTGGTTACATCAGGACCGAAGTAACTCCCTCCTCCTCGGAATGTGTTCGGCTGGCAGCCGTCTTGACTCCGAGGATCACTCCATAAGATGTCTAAAATCTGGTCAAACATTGAAATTCAATTTAAAGTCAAACGCAGATGGAAAATTGCTGCACCAGTACATTACTGTAATTACTGCACAACTGTCCTACAAAGAATATCTATATCATGGAAAGATATGTGATGGAAGAAATAACACAGAAGGATTGCATGCAGAGATCTATGGATTTATTTAGTTTCATTTTTTTAAAAGACTGTAACTGTACAGAAGCAAATCAATTACAGATACTTGATATTTTGGAAGTTAGTGGTACCATATTTGTGTCATATTTTAAGAAATGCTACATTGTATCTTAAACCCAACGGTAATTACGATTAAAAGAATAATATTGAGTGAAAAGTACTTTTGATATGCACCATGATCGGACCTACAAGTTGTAGATGAGGCAACTGAATTCAAAGTAAGGTAATCCCGTCTTTTTACCAACAGTGAACATAAATGGACTTTCAAGACTCAAATTTGGGGTTAATTGTTGTTTTCACTGGTTTTGACTCTCAATGTTTTCCATTTGGAGCAGCTTCACATCCCAACTTTTATATCATCAGGAGGGAACATACATGTAGTTAGGTGCCTTAGAGGTGTTGTGGTCTTGTTGATAGGTCATCAGACTGTGGATCACATGGTTCACGGTTTGAGTCTAGTCTGCAGGCACAGACCCTAATTTGACACATTATCAACAAATCATTGTGCCTTGAGAGAAGTCTAGCCCATGCAGCTACCTGTGTCAGAAGCAGCTAAAGTACATGGCCTATGGTAGTCTTATAGTACAGACTCACTTTAATGACTGACCAGGATTTGCGCTTGCAGCAGCTACAGTACATAGCCTATGGTAGTCTTATAGTGCAGACTCACTTTTATGACTGACCAGGGTTTGTGCTTGCAGAATAGTTTGAGTCTACATTTGCCACACTCAACCCAGGTGAGGTAAATGTGAACCTGGCAGGAATTAATTCTTTGGAGAGCTAGAGCACATTAATGGCAGCTGGGGTAAAATTTATGTAGTGCTATGGGTGTCAAGTTTTACAGACATGAGTGCTAGAACCCACTATCATTATTATTATTGATTCTAACTTAAAGTGTAACCTTTATGCTGTTGAATTATATTTAGCAGTGGCATGGAAGGTGTTAAATTCAGTAACTGACCTGTCTCCACTCTGAGAGATCAATCTTCAAACTCAAATCCTCTTCCTCTCCTGTTAACTCCTCTGCTCCTTCTCTTAATGGTGGTTTCAGGACTGACAAATACTGTAGAAAATAAAATAAAAACATTACAAGAAGATCAATACAAATGTAAAGACTTTAAGAATTGGAGGAAGAAGAAAAACACATTTCTGATATAGAAGGTGAGTGGAATTAAGGAAACTATTTACATTAGGGCCTTCAAACCTTCAAAGGCTGAAGCTGAACAACCAACAGTTTCAAAGGTAAAGATTTTGTATCGAGATCAAAAGTTTACTTTAAACAAAAATGAGTCTTACATTTGATTAAAACACAGGGTAAATATACTTACAATTGGTAAGCATTCTAACATTCAATGTGCCACTAATGTACAAAAGTTCAATATCATGTTGAATCCTAATGGGATCAAAAGAAGTATTGTTTTTTATCACACTTTATTATAATTGTCTTAATTTAAATATTCCATTCATAGCACCTTCTTACACAATGTGCCCACTGTTGTATTTTTGTCAAATTATTCTTTTTAAGCGACCCCCACTTGCCCATCGTCTACAAACAAAATTGTTTACTTTTGCCAAAAGTATCTTTGTTGGCACATTACAATAGGATGTCTGAAGGGGCTTCACAAAGGTACATATTGTCTACAAATAAAATTGTTTACTTTTGCGAAAAGTATCTTTTTCTGCAAATTACAATAGGATGTCTGAAGGGGCTTCACAAGGGTACATATCTGCAAACTACAACTTCTGTGTGTGGTGATACTAATCTTATCATTTATTGAGAGCTTTGCAATTTCACTGTGACTTACCTTGTGTCTGGCAATATTATCCAGGAATGTAAGATCTGTCTTATCAGAGATCCCACCATGACATATCAGAATCTTGCTATCAATCAATGTTGCTAATGGTAACCATGCAAACAAATCCTGGAACTGACCAATTATCTTCTGTGCATGTGATCTCTGTAGAGAAAGAGTCAGATTCAAAATTGATGACCTAACAATATAGATTTCAAAATCAAAATCGATGGAAAAAAATACAAACAGATCTTTCAAAGAGGTCTCTCCATCCTCATCTTAAACATAAATACACTAAAATCTGCGCCGGGTAAAGGTCTTCAAAAACATTAAATTCTGCAGTTTATGACAATGCTAACCTTTTTTGCCAATATGCAGGAATAGCATTGATCACTTTCATCTTTGATCCCTTCTTGCGTTTTACATTTTCATTATGTCCATGGAACATTCCTCATCAGCAGAGTTCAGTAATAACTCTCCTTTGATGCAACTTCATATCAGCATACCAATACATTCTTCAATTTCACATCTTCAAAAACATTTTTTCTTTTCTTCAAGCCTCGTAACATTTATTTACTCATTTCATCATACTGTATCACATGTCTATGAATAGAAAAATGGCCCTTACCTGGGCACCATATTTTGACTGCACCTCCTTCAAGAAACCATATCTGCAATAAAAAAAAAAGAAAATCTTATTCATGCAACACAAACATTGTAAAAGCTGGATACATGATGGAAAAGGTTTGGAATACAAGATGGTGAGTAAAGCTGTAGGAAATAAATGGGATTTGCTCCTGATTTTTTTTTCTATTTAATTTTTAATTTTTTTTTTGTATAGTTTCAATCCCGGCATGGTGCTTATGTTCACAACAAAGATAGTTTATCTTCAGATTTACCAGGGTTCCTTACCATCACTAGCAATTCTCTGCTATTTTGGTGATCTTCCAATACCAAACACATCTGTTCAGATGATGACGGTGATTTTTTTCTCACCCCCCTCCCCTTTTTTTAAAGTAAGAAAATTGGGGAAAAAAGAGGAAATAGAGAAAATAGGGATAAGATCAGGAAAAAAAAAAGTTGGGGGAAAAACAAAATCAAGAATTTTTTTTCTACCAAAATTTAAATCAAGTAACTACCGTAAATCTCCGTGTATAAGACGCACTTTTTTTACCGTCGGGAAAATTCAAAAGTCGGGGTGCGTCGTATACACAGGTACAGAATATTNCTTCAAGAAACCATATCTGCAATAAAAAAAAAAGAAAATCTTATTCATGCAACACAAACATTGTAAAAGCTGGATACATGATTTCAAAAAGTTTGGAATACAAGATGGTGAGTAAAGCTGTAGGAAATAAATGGGATTTGCTCCTGATTTTTTTTTCAATTTTATTTTTTCAATTTTTTGTTTATAGTTTCAATCCCGGCATGGTGCGTATGTTCACAACAAAGATAGTTTATCTTCAGATTTACCAGGGTTCCTTACCGTTACTAGCAATTCTCTGCTATTTTGTGATCTTCCAATACCAAACACATATCTGTTCAGATGATGACGGTGATTTTTTTCTCACCCCCTCCCCTTTTTTTAAAGTAAGAAAATTGGGGGAAAAAGAGGAAATAGAGAAAATAGGGATAAGATCAGGAGAAATAAAAATTGGGGAAAAACAAAATCAAGAATTTTTTTTTCCCACCAAAATTTAAATCAAGTCACTATCAGGCCTAACTCTAAGTTACACAAGGTCGATGGTTGCTTCTGCTATTAAAGATATACAGTACATCGTTTTTTAGATGAAGGAGAAAGAATTAAATATTTACCTGAGATTGAGAATATAGTCCTCATGGTTGCCTCTATTAAGGTAGACCTCGTTAGGAAAGAGGAGGAAGAAGGAGAAGAGGATGATTGCAATCTCTACAGAATGCATCCCTCTATCCACATAGTCACCATTGAAGATGTATGGGTTCTCTGCAGATGGTAGACCATTCTGTCAAAAGATGATGAAACAATACTTTAATTTTTTGGTTATCACACTTGTTATCCAAGCTAACATTTCCGATATAGAAACAAATTGTCACATAGAATAAACACGATTTTAACAAACTAAGATGAAAATAAAAAACACTTAACGGTAAATGCAAAAACAAAATGAAAATTCAACACTACTGTTAAATATGAAACATCTTTCATATGTTTTGGTTTTCAAAATGATTGCAGGAGATTGACATAAGGCCCCCCCCCCCACAAAAAAAAATAATGTTGTATTGCCCTTTGTGACCGACCCCAAAATCTTGAAATCTATGGTCAGTAGGTATTTTTTTTTACTGTTTTTATAAAGAAAAAAATGTATTAAAGCATTGACAACTGAAAAAATATCAGCCCAAAAGAGGTAAAACAAATTATTTTTAAAAAATTATTTTAAAAAAAGATATCCGACCGACCGACCCATGTTTTGGCACCTAAAGGGCAATACAACATTTTTTTTTTTAAGGCCTTAATTAACATAAAAAGAAATATAAAAATAAACATAAATAGAGAAATGAAGATAGGATACTTTTATTTCACACATACTGTAAGAAGGACAGTCAAACAGTTAACAAATGAATTATTCACACCCCTTGTTAATTTGATGTGTTCTGTGTTTTACGTAACTCAAGAATGAAAGGTGGACTGGTTGAATTAGAGCATTTGTTGAATGCTTTCAGATGTAAGATTCAATGCGTCACATTCTTGAAACATATATATAGCAGGGGACATACATTTTTTTTTTACATACTTCAAGAATTACAAAACTTGGTAAGGGCATGAATAATTTAGTTTTTTAACTGTATGTGCCCACTGGGTTTATTACAAAGTAAAAAGTTTCTAAAGTCAAGGACATTTTTTCAAGCCTATCAGAACAAATTTGACAACATGTATATTTGCAAAGAAAGTCTATTTGTGATCAACAAACATAGAAATGGCTTCTCATACACTCTTCAGATATTGATATGATAACAACCTAATGATTATATGGGCTGGCTCCTACGAACATGTAATTATAGCCATTCAATAGACATTGAAAGTGAAATTCTAAAGTGAGCAATTCATTGGCTGATGTTGAAATCAAATCAAGCTACGCTGCAATGATACTCAATCAAAACCTACACGTTCTCTACCCGCACAAATCAACTTGTTTTCATTCGTTACCATGTCAACTCAATAACAACTCAATTTTCATTTTTGTTATCCTTGTATCTCTCTCTCTTTGCTTTTCCTGTGTCTCTTTTTTTAACTTGTTCCTATTCAATCTCTCTTGCTGTCTTTCTTTCTATTCATTTCCCCTTTAAAGGGATCGTGTAACAATGTTAAATCTGAGATACAAGGCCCTACATGTTATCAGTGTCTGTGATATGGTGTAATATTGAAGCCCCAAAAAAATTGCGCTTCACAATGATCAAGAAGTGCCTCAAAAAAGTAAAAAATCTTTGAGTGACCGGTTTTACAGTACTGGTTTTTCCAAATAGACTGTAGTGTTATGAAAACCGTCAGGCGAACGGTTTTCAAAATTTGTAATTCCAATCATAAATATCTTAATAAACAGGCAAGCTTGTAAAATTCATGGGGTTCCTGACTGACCTAGAGGTTGATAATTATCATTGCATCATGAGCTAAATCCAGAATTTTGTTTCAGAATCTGAGACAAAGTTACCGCATCCCTTTAATTCTAACAAAAATGGTGCTAATTAACCAGGGTATAATTCCCTGAAAGGCATTTTGTGTGTCCATCTCCTAGTCACAACCAACCAATCCATCATCATCCTTACACTCACTATCCTATCAGATTAGGGGTAATATGATCCATCATGGAAATTGGTTTGCCTGAGCTGCTAACAAAGCTCCATTGCACTTACCTTGTAAAATATCAAGAATAGATCCTCTATGGCGCCATGTAAATCACCTGGATGGTGAAGAATAAAATGAAGGAATAGAAAGTGATCATTGAATTCAAAGGTAAATAATCGATTCATGAAGCAGTATTCATTTTGACCGGTAAATTTGTAATCATGATACATGCATATATATCTAGTTTGGAATATACAGGGTATTCACCTCATAATCCAATCAATTATAACGGAAGATGAAAGATTGATAATTGATTACGTTAACCTCATACAGTGACTATATCATGAGGTTTAGGAATTAAAATGGCAGCACATCCCTTTCCATTAGACATAACTGTTGAGTGCCAGAAGTCATTATTACTCTGTATAAATGCACAATATAATGCCCTAGGGTTCTGGCTCTCAACAAATCAATGAATAACTGAAAGAAACTGATTCAAATGACTAAAGGAAATAGTGATGGAAATATTGGTGAAAAGAAGCTGTACCCCGGTATCCCCATTTTTCAGTATGCATGTAATTAAATCAAATGGGGAAAAACAGCCTGCTACCACTTTAGATCTGATGTCTACTTAATAAAATTAATAAAATATTAATGGCAAAAGAGCACACAAATTAATAATTGATTGAACACCTCCTGTTATCTGGATTTTAATCTTCTGAAATGAAATGCTATTAATAGATAGATGTGACTTCAATTTAATTGCCCAGCATTGGATCTCTCTCTCACTCACACACACACACACACACACACACACACACTCTCTCTCTCTCTCTCTCTCTCTCTCTTACTCTCTCCCTCTCTCTCTCTCTCTCTCTCTCTCTGAATTACATTTCTTTTGTAATACAATAAACTGGTTGTATTCATAGAATCTGCAAGGTATAAATTAATTAATTTTAAATATTGTTCAGCTTTCCAGAACCAATAGAATCATTTCATCTGAGTTTGCTGTGATGCAACATCTGATATGGGTTTATTATTCAAGGGTTGTAATGGGCTTTTAGGTTAGGTTTAGTGTTGGGGTTAGTGTTAGCATTTTTATAGTATCATCTATCATTTTTTTAATTTTTGGTTGTACACCGTAATAATCCAATTTTTCATTTGGTATGTATTTTGGTAAGAAATCTTTTATTCTATTTCTTTCACCTTCCACTGACTTTTTTCATGAAAGTTGTGAATAATTATCTCTAAATACTCACCACAAACTGTGATCTGCTTGGCGATGGCTGTGGTAGCTCTGTTGATGTTCTTCTTGGTCTTCATCACCTTCTCTGTCTCCCTGAGCACCATGAGAACATACTTAGAATGGAGGAGTTTCTGCTCCTTGAAATCCTCCATCATCTTCTCGACCTGGTCCAAGGAGAGAGGGAACGTGAGATGCGGTCCATCGTACGATTCCTCCACCTCCATGTCACTGTATATATCTTCATCACTGTCACGCGTCTTACCTGCTCATATTTGGTGAGGAGACAAAGAAGTACTTTGAGTATCTTTTTTAAAACAAAGAGAGTGGGTTGTTCATGCATGCTACCGTCTGCTTAAAGATAGAGAGACACTATCAGGGGGGTGTTTCATAAAGCTGTTCATAAATTTATGCATGGCTTTACGAACAACTTTATGAGACACCCCCCTGATGTCCTATATCATAGAGTGGATCGACACTCTCTTGACTCTGAACAGACGATATGAAGCATGTGACATAAATTCTTCTGCCTGAAGTCTACTAATTCAGTTAAACCCAAACCTGGGTCAGAGATCTTGTTCAATTAACAAAGACAAACTTTATTAGACCTCAGACTAGCTTCCCTTTTTTTAAAACCGATTTTGAACAAAAGTTTAAGCTTACCGTCAGGATTAAATTTTTGGTAGAATACGTACGGGTCATCGTCACCAAACATTACGTTTTACAGTCAGGGAAGGGTAACGTGCAAACCATACATGTAATGATAACATGATGGACATGGGTCTAGTCAAGAAGAACAGGTTCACACATAATAAACAAACAATACATAACAAACAAACAAACAAACAAATATTCAAAACAAATTAGAAAAGACTGAGGTGAGTTATCAAGAATCAATCAATCAATCTATCTTCCTGAAGAGTAAAGCTGTGTTTTTAATCAAAGGATGATTTTGAGTGATAAGAATGGATCATGCATGCTGTAACTTACGGTAAGCTGTGTTCCATTAAAACAATATCACTTGTCAAAACATCAACAATACAGACATACAAGAAAGAATACACCGTACAAAACATGGCAGTGGTGAATTTATAAGCTAGTAATATCAGAAACATTTATAAGCCACAATCAAAGATGAATTTCATTTAAAGAATCATTTGTAGCGCATTTCCATATAACTGTTATTAAGTAAAGAGAAGAATTTAATATGTCACAAATTTAATATTGTTCATATTTCTTAACAAAGACGTACTCCATGTATTTCTTAAATATTTGTCATAAATCTCACTCAGGGTACCAGTGCTTACTGTGTGGAACGTGTTACCAAAAGAAATCCATATTTGCATCAATTTTGAACACTTAGAAACAAAAAATTATCTAATCCAAGTGAAAGTGAATACAAATGTTTACATACACAAGTATACATATGATAATGCTATCAAAATAGTTGCAAATAAATTTGTATGTATGTGCTATAGATTTGGTTATCCGGATAACGTTTACTAAAATATTCAATTTTTGTCTAAGTTTCTTTCATCTGCTAATTCAATCAATCAATCATAACATTTCAAAAAATTATAATGGTTTTCTATATTTCTTGTGACCTGATCTTCACTATATTATTGCCTTACATCATTTGGACAGCACCAGAAGTGCATTTAAGATAACATAATTCTTCAATTTGTGTTACTGTTTCTGCCTTATATTCTAAATTATAGCTTTGGTTTAATGTAAACTTGAAATAAGGATGGTGAAAGTGTTTATGGAGTTATATTTGTTTGTTTGTTCTCACATATTTAGATTTTGTTTTTAACTGAACAATTAACTATTCAGGAACACAACCTGAAAAGACACTAAATAATTGAGTGTTTCATGGAAGTCTGCTCTTGCTACACAAAGAACTACCTGGGTGTATGTACCAGTCTGAATTAAATCCCCTCTAAAGTGTTGGGAGTCCCAATTCGCCCAAAAATTGAGGGCAAAAATTCCCTTAAATTGTATCATAATGTGAAAGAGGACATCATTTAAGACACACCCCCCAAATGTGTTTGAAGACAAATATTGATAAAAGAATACCGGTACATAATTTGTGTTTTCTGCCGTATGCAGAAAATCTTAATTTTGTATTCATTCATCAATATTCTTTTGTTTTTATTTCAGCTACTTGCATGTCAGCTACAAACGACTAGAACAATTAGATGAGATACTAATTAGTGTTTGTCCTTGCCTTCCAACTACCATAGTCACATGACCTTGCTGAATGCTACAAGGGTGGATGGCAGTGTGTTTACATTCACAACAAAGGATTGCATGACAACAGGTATAGTAATGGTGTAGCTACATGTGGACACATGCCCCTCCCCCCACACCCCACCCCCAATCAAATGATGAAGAGAAAGAGGAAAGGGGACGAGGAGAAAATAAGAAGGGAGATATCCCTCATCTTCCGCTTCCTGGTTAGTAGCCTTATACCAAATTCTCCTTTTATTTTCTTAGNCCCCCCCCCCCCCCCCCCCCACAATACATTCCTTCTTTGATGCATGTGGCTGTGCCCTATAAGTGGCTGGAATCATGCAACATCACTGTACAAAAGTATCTATTTAGAACGACACATTAATCCCAATCTACTTCTTTCCCGACATGCTATGATACAAGGAATACACATCTAAATACAGAGATTTGTGGCTTGCAACATATGATGCTTTTAAAAATATGCTTTTTAAATAAGCCTTCTCAATACAATGCTTTGAATGGTACTTGAACCTGCCATTACCTTTTTAACGATGTATCGAAAAACTAAAGTTAGTTTTCTACAGGCTAAAGGATAATTCAGTAATGAAGCAGCAAAACAGCAGCATTTATGTATGATGACGTAAAGCATCATAAATGCTTCACATTTCTGTATTTTAAAACACAGAGCTCAGTAAATATGTCCAAGTTCTTAGATGCGTGCAGTTGCAATTTATTTACACATTTTTTTTTTAAGCAGCTGGACAATCCTTTCATAATTGTGACAGTAGCCCTACATCATGCGTGAAAGTGCCAAAGAAGGGTGACCATGGCAATTATATGTCAAAACATGCCATGGCTAGTAAAATATGATATAGCTTTTCTTTCAACTGAAATTACATGTATGTCCATAAATATAAGTCTACATTAAGTAAGGATAGTAATATTAATGGGATCCTGTAACTTTGTCTCAGGTTCTAAAACAAAATCCTGGATTTAGCTCATGCTGCAATGATAATTATAAACCTTTAGGTCAGTCAGGAAACCCATGACTTTTACAAGCTGATTGCCTGTCTGATTATCAAGATATTTCTGATTGGAAATCGAAACCAAATTTTGCGTTTTCCTTACGGTTTTCATAACACTACAGTCTATTGGGGAAAACAAGTATGGTAAAACCGGTCACTCAAAGATTTTCACTTTTATGAGGCACTTCTTGATTTTTTTAGGGCTTCAATATTACACCATTTCACAGGCACTGATAACACGTAGGGCCGTGCATCTCATATTTAACATCGTTAAACAATGCCTTCAGAGTATGTAGCATACAAACTATTTTAAGTGAATATGATTGAAATGTACATAATACTACAGGTTTTTAAGATTTAAAAGATGGAATACATTTTGATAAAATTTGTAATGAAACACGTGACAGGGGAAAAATTGGGGCACCACTCATACAAACACAGATAAACAAAATTTTAAAATTCTGATGGCTAACTACATTATAGTCATTAAGTAAAGTGAATAAAATGAAATGTGACCTGGAATATATTCATGCCAATTCAAGTGAGGTTTCATTCCATGCTGTGATATCAATAAACACAATTTCTTCTGACATACTTTCTTTTCCTACAAATGTACACATATTGTGCTGAATAAAAATATATCAAAAATTCTACATGTATATTTGTACCTACACATATTTCTATTACTTGTACTATAGCTGACAATCTTTGAACTGAAAACTTTTGTAAACCGAATCAACACTATTTTCACTTATTGTAAGTGGATAAATGTTCTACGTTTTGGCTTTTTATATACGCTTCATGTAGCTGATGTTTGGCCTAAAACTAGCAGGGATCACTAAGTCTTTAATCAGGAAAAAACACTTGGATAAAGATCATGATATAGGAATCTTTACAAAAATAACAAACTGTAAAGAATTCTGATATATGTGCTTTAAGAACTAATATACATGTACAAAAATATGTCGTGCAAGCATGTCATCGTAGACATAAAACATGATGATACGTGATGGTTTAATGAATGCTGTAACTAATGGTTATCCTTATAATAAACAATAGTGATCTGTTCTATGTGATTTGATATCTTTTCCAGGGGACCATTTATTCACTTACTCACCTACACATTCTGATACAGCAGAAAAATAAAAATAATAGGAATTAATTATAAACATGTTAAGTCTATATTATTAAAATAATAGCACAAGCTATTAAATGTTTGATTTACTGATACTTTATCATTCGTAGGAAGGACATTTTGAATGCTCTCTCTACTCAAGTTTAACAATCTAAGTTGTGTGAATGTAAGCATTGTACTTGTCTGTTATGACTTTTTTAATGAGTTTTTTTATCTCAATTTACCATATACTATTAATATTTAAATCATTCATACCCCTTGTAAATTTGTTGTTTTTGTGTTTTTCATTACTCAAGAATGAAAGGTGGACTGGTTGAATCAGGGCCTTTGATGAATACTTTAGAGATGTAAGCTTTAGTATGTCACATTCGCATTCTAGGACAAATCATTTTTTTTTTAACATACTTAAACAATTACAAAATTTGGTATGGTCATAAATAATTTAGTAGTTATCTTTACATTATATTGTCAACAATCTAATTCAATTTTCAGTCTGTGAGAATGGAAAATATTTAAGAACAACTTTCAATCAATGCTACTTAAGTATACTATCATGCTTCAGATGATAGCTCAATCATATGCTCTTCACATTAAACTTACAGAGGAAGGGAAAGATTGGAATATGATTTAATTGGTGGAAATATAATATGGATGTGTTTTATCGTTTCATATAACACTGGCATTATTTACTTCAAAATACCAACAAGCCAATAGCAAAATCAGACTATGGATTAAATCATCTTCATGTACTTCCACTGCTAATGTAGTCAAAAAGGTGATTTCTACAAAGCTTGGATGGTTTTAAAGCTAATATATTATCTGTTCAGAGCCAGGAAAGGTATGAAATGCATTTTAAAGCATCCAAGTGAATGCCCTTCTGGTTTTAAACAAATCATATCATCATATAATGGGAGTGTCATGGTCGAGTGGTTTAAGGCGCTTGACTTGAAGAAGCGAAGGTCGAGGGTTCGAATCCCCTCACGGCACTAATATCCTTTGGCAAGATATTAACCTGCACTTGCTACTCTTCACCCAGGTGTTAAATGGGTACCCGGTAGGATGATGCGACCGTCATTGTTGGTCAAACAGTTTTGAGCGTCATGTAACGCCTGGCTGGAATGCTCCCCAGACCGGGGTAATAGTATATATTTGTAAAGCGCTTAGAGACATTTGTATTAAGTGCTATATACATGTAAGTTAAATTATTATTATTATTATTATTATTATTATTATATATGTTTAATATGTCAGTCACTATAAAGTCAACAACTGTGCAGTCATACCCTTACCAAGCTTTGTAACTTCTGAAGTACGTGAAAAAGTTTTATTTGTTCCAATTTTAGTTTCTTGACAATGTGAGTATTAAACCTACATCTCAAAGTATTCAACAAAGGCTCTGACTCCACAAGCCCACCTTTCAATCTTCAGTTATTAAAAATCAAAAAGAAATGAAATGTACAAGGGCTATAAATAATTGAGTTGTTTACTGTATTTCAACAGTGCAATATCAATTGTTCCATGTACCCCATGGGATTACTACATAATACATGTACATGTATATTATTGAAGTTTGTAATCAATTCTTTCTATTTGCTTCGTTAGTTTTTTCGTTTCCTACACCATTGAGTCAATGTTGTAATTCCTATTTTATCATGGGTTTACTGTAAATTCTCCATTAAACCATGAATATACCGGTAGGTAACCGCTCAGAGATATAACAAAATATGACTGGAGTGGAATCTACATGTAATCTACAGAAGATGTGTAGTTACCAATACAGTTGAATGTCTCTACTCATTCTCTCTTTACATAACAATGAGTAAAGGCAGGAGTGTGACTATATTGTCAGTTGCAGGTAAAAAAAGGGGGAGCCGAGAAAAAACGCTTTAGAAGTTTTAACACCTATTTTAAGTGCTAAAAACGACAATGTTTCTATGTTCCATGTAGCCAAAACTATTCTTAGTGAAAGATATTTACCTGAATTATTATGTTTTCAAATTAATCTTTCTTTTGCTACACTACGTTTTGCTGGAAACAAAAAAGCCCAAACGCGCAATTTAGCTTCCCGGTAAAAGGAAGTGTAGCGCTACGCAACATTTTCCCGGGCAACGTACCAACAATATATGCTAATGGAGAAAAAATGGTAGAAATAAGCAGAACTCACCTTCGACTTGTAAGTCTGAGCGTGTTTGAAGATTAGAGAAGGCATTGATGCAACAGGACAGGTAGGTAGATTGAAATCAGTTAGCACAGAAAGAAAGATGGTTGGAATGATAGAAAGTTAAATGAAAAGGACATTAAAAGAATAAAGCATGATCATAAACAAGTTTTTTTTTCCCAGAATAAATATAGGAATGAGTTAAAGGGATACAGTATGATACAATGAAATTTGAATGCAAATGCTTGAGTATTAACACATATAGAGTTAGATAGTAAATGGCTTTAATAGACTTTAAGAACACAGCTGAAGTAGAGAATACATTACTTACATGTATACATAAATATGATGGAACAATGTACAACATATATAGACATGTTACATGTAAACAATTTCATAAATTTGAATAAAAAATTATAATCGCATAATGTATTTTCCTTTAAAATACTGTCATAATCTAGAGATATATACCCCATAGCTCTCAACGTATGATTGTATATATTTATAATTGTCATCTTAGAGTAAAATATTCCTATGTTTGTTTCTAACCTAAAGATAACAAAACATAAACATATACAGTCAACCATTAAAATAAACAACAAAGAAATTTAAGATTGGGTTTGGGGATACATGAAATGTTACAACAAGCATCCAAGAACTTACATTTTCATCAATATTGTACTACAAAAACGATCTGAATTGATATAAAAACTACAACATACATGTAACGAGTGAATCTCAAAATGATAGGGAAGGGTGAATGTTAGTATAAAGAACTCTATTCTGACATTTCAATGTTAGTACAATAATCAGAAGAAAGGGTTTGATGATCTACTGATGAATGTGTGTGACTAGCACAGTATACTGTCTACAATAGCACAAATCGTTCCTGTTTTCACAAAGTGACGATAGAAAGGAAAATCCGCACGCCAATTGTATGCGATTTTCATTCACTACTGTCACTTTGTGAAAATAGGGACGAAATGATGTGACTACAATATCATGCCTGCCATTTAGCCTACCTAGTTGCAAGCACATCTTATTTTGGTGCTTTTAAAGGACATCGCACAGAATTTGCAACGCTAACGGGCGAAATTGTTGTAAAAATTATAATTGGAAACAAAAACATTTTGAAAGTGTGGTGGCAAAATATTAATTGTGAGAAAACTACAGTCATTAATATTTTTAAATTTGAACTTTGCAACTAGCAGGGTTTTATTCAACCTGTTTTTTGTGTTTAAAATGAGAGCTTCAATTTTCACTCATATAGAGAGAGAGAACCACAAGAGTATTTTGATCTGAACTTTGCACATACTTTCATAAACTTGCTGCTACAGATACATTTTGTGATCAGTTTTTGAGGGCTTCCAAATCTCTGATGGAGGCTTTCCTTAGCATGCCCAAGCACCACACAAGGATGCAAGTCACCCAAAATGGATGTGTGAGCACCGAGAAGGCATCCAAAGGTATGCTATCAGAATGGGCAACTTTGGCAGGCATTTTTGATCACATATTCTATTGAAAGAGAAAATTCAAGTCACCACATGCCATTACAAACTATCAGTATTCAATATCTAGTGGTAATTATTATTTTAGGTTAGGTTTAAAATTGAGGTTGTCCAGTCTGAAAAGTATCATTAAATTTTAAGAGAAAACTCCTAAGTAATTAAGAGCTGGTCTCTTGTAAAAGGCATACTTTTTTCAAATATACATCAATAATATGATGAGACAAAGAAAATTGAGATTTTATGGTGTGCGTCTTCCTCATCTTATAAGTCTTACAGTAAAGAATTTTGATCTGATTGTCAGACACCTTCAATTTAATGATATATCTCCATTTTGAAAACTCAACTGAAATTGTTATCATTAAATATTAATTTACAGAAACCAGAC
>BEXV01000573.1:129266-141884 GCA_003118195.1 Hemicentrotus pulcherrimus | reverse complement strand
TGCAATTTGCAAGCAACAGCGCAAAAAATTAGTCAATCTCTACTTGCTCAAGGAAATCTTCCATCATTGGAATGGTTATTTCACAAAATGAACAAACAGAAACAAGTCTATTTGGCCAAGTTTGAAATTGCACCGAAGGCGCAACATCCTGTCATTTTGTCGAGTTCTTTTAATCACTGACTGTAAGCTCGAGCTCGAGCTCGTTTGATATCATGGTCGCGGTAAGAATGATAATGCTGCGCTGCGGAGTGAAATAAAATGGCGCCAGGAGTCACGTGACCATCAAATTCCGGTTCCCCTATGTCGCTACTCTCTTTATGTAGGTACTCTAGTCCAGACGGTCTTGAATGGGGGTTGTTGTTGGTAGTTTTATGGCGCGTTGCAGTAGACCCTAGGCCTACTTCATATGTATTTGTAAGTTGTAGATAGACTAGACTAGACTCTAATCTAGGGTTAAGATCTTGTCTAGATCTAGACCTTGTCTAGTCTACACCATAAATTATAAGAAAAATCATTTATCAGTAAAGAAAACTGAAAATTAAAGATTGTTAACAATCTGATTATAATTTAATACACCCATTACAAGAGTGCATGCAGACATGGGCGCCATTTTAATTTACAGCCACTATTACAGGTAAACAAAGTTGTTTATTCGTATTTTAATGGCGCCCATTTAAATATGATGTGAGTGCACAGCACAGGCAGTGACATAACAATACATTCGCATCTAAAACTATTGATGATGCAATGTTTAGGCGCATATTAAAATGGCGGCCGTAACCATTGTTAAAGGTATCACAATTTATGAGGAGTCTCTAGATGGTTTACAACTTTGTATTTCTGCTTTTTTAATACGTTTAATCTGGTCAGCTCGGTTTCATAGAAATCTAGCTTTGCTTGATCTGAAACGGATTGAACAAGAATTCCACCCTGGTATTACTATTAAGTTGGTTTAGAATCAGAAAATTCAAAGAACATGTCAGTGAAATTTGAGCAAATGCCAAATTCTGATTAAAACAAGAAAGTTATGAATTTTTGAAAGTTGTGATCAATTGAACACAAATTTTAAGTGTAACATTGACATACATGTACCTTGCGACTTCCTCTCCATTCGCTCAGCTCTGTACATAAAATTTCATCAACTTTTATTTTCTTTATTATTGATGATGGAATTAAAACATTTCCATAGAGATTACTGGGGGTGACTAGAAAGATACAATGATAATTAGGGGGAATATTAAATTTTGTTGTTACAGTCATCTCCAAAGCACACTTGCCTCCTCATCAAGCAAGCCACAAGAGTCTTCAAAGAGCCCAAGTACATCTTCATTTCAGGGGACGAAGCCCAACACTCCTTGTCTTCCTCGCAGCCCAACCACATGCTCTGGTATGTTCTTTAGAAAACGAATATTATATACATGTATTGTGCCCACTTAACTTGAGCATCTTAATAGAGTTCGAATTTGACAGTGACAGGATTAACTTACGTGTAGCTCTGTATTATTTAAAACCCCTGTGGCTCCAAAAAGAATAGAGTAGATATAGGGAAGTAAAAGAGGTAGGGTGATCCTATAAATAGGGTCATAAAGTAGGATGATAGTTTATATGGTATGTGGTATTAGACTAAGTAAAGGTAGGGTAATGAGGTAGGATCAAGGATGGCAGTAGAGGTGGGGTAGTACAGGTAGGGTGGTAGTAGTAGGAGTGTAGTAGAGATAGGATCGTAGTGAGGTAGGGGGTAATGTGTGCACATCAAATATGCAAAAACGTATTATCTAGTGTCCTGCAACCACTGAACTTGGTGCAGTATATAATACTGTCATATACTTTTTGTGTGTAAACTTTGCAGTTTTTCCATGTAGACTCTACTGTGTCCTTTTTCTTTTAAGGAGAGAGTGTAAACAATCTGAACACCATGGGGAAATCCAAGAAGGGGATATATGAAGAGCCACAGCCGGCAGAAAGAGTATGCTGCCAGACCGACTGCTCACCTGGAAGAGGAGAAAATATGCAAGATGATTACAGAGAGGACATTGAAGCTAAAGAGATAGCTGGAGAGCAGCAGACTAGTGAAAAACATGATTATGAGACTCTCTACATCAAAGAAGAGGATTTAGATGATTATGAGACTCTCTCCATCAAAGAAGAGGATTTAGAAGGTTACTATGGGGAAGGGGATAAACCCAAAGAGAAACTTGCAGATCTTCTACCACCAGGGGATGTAGACTATGACCCTACCTATGCAAAAGAAGATGTTCTTGAAGATGAATGGATAGAAGATGATAAATGTGAAGGACATCAACTGGCAGATAAAGAAGGGCTACCTTACCATGTGCACATAAAAGAAGAGGTGTCGGACGATGACTTTCTTGAAAAAGATGATCATGGAGAAGGAGGTGAAACAAGGAATGTGCAGATTACGGCACACTTTTCATCTAAACAAGGTAGTGAAATGGTTTGCATGGATCATCAGGCAAAGGATTATGACGTTAATAGCTTTAGAGACGGTGTGAAGTGTTAAATCTAAGAATATTTTTGTTGAAAATGTTTAAAATCACAACAGCAAAACCACAGCAAACAATTTAGAGATGTGAAACCACCCCCTCCCCCCCCCCCAATAATTTCTTACAACTCCCAAAGGGTGACTCACTTAGAATAAGGCCGAATCATATGACACATGCCCTCTCTAATTTTGCAGATGGTTTCGTTTGTGGCTCACTCGTCTAATGCATGCACTGTCGAATTTTGCAGATTGATATGCAGCCAACCCCAAATTCTGTAGACCTTTGCAGGAATTATGAAAATGTTATGTATTTCCTATCTGTGAAATTTAAACGTTTGCAGTGTCCTAATATTCAAATTATGCAAGGAATTCCATTAAATTTTTAGACTCTACTGTCAGACACTATCGAGAGACTGACTGGCTTTTTTTTCTCTCTTTGTTAATAACATACATAAAATGAGCTGTAAAGGGTACATGAGCATTTGTCTACATCAATAATCCACTTCTTGTGATGGCAAAAATTGAACTGATTGAATCTTTGCGCAGCATAAAACATATGACCATTCGGTACAATGGTCTGAAAATCGAGACTATTCCTTATTGGCTCTGTAGCTTCTAAGTCGATTTGACAACTAATAGACGTTATTTTCCCACTTGAAGACATTTTCAAGCCCCACCTATTTTAGCGAAGTTCTAAATTAGTAAATTAGTATTATCTTTCAAATGCCGTTGGAATTTAACCTTTTCATTTTTTTAGCCTGCAAATGGGACATAGTACCTTTAAGTTATTTAGTAATCTTTGTGGTTATTTTTTTTTTTAAAGGAACAAAATTTGAAGCTTCCAGCTCTTAGCAGTTTGTGTGAATTAAGTACAATGACAAATGATTTGTTAACAGTGACAAAATGCTTTCATTAAAGCTTAAAGATAAAGTTGAGTTCCGTCATGCCTCGTGAAAGAAACGGTGTGGAATCAACCAGAAAAGGTTGATCATCTAGCATATAAGAATTTGTGTGTATTGCAAGGTTCTGGAATCATCAAAATGATAAGAAATTTGGCCAAGTCTTGGTAAAGTTACAAACACTGTACACAGAAAGATGTATATGGGACTACACAAACACGTGTCGTAAAAATCCTACTCCAGAGTTATAGGATGTTACATGACATATTTAGAATATGAAGGCATTCGAAGAGCCATGCTTTTCGGGGAACATGTCTTATCTGATGTTCTTCCTCACTTGCATAATAAGAATGATGACGCTCACACATTATTTTTCACCTCTTCCCAGAACTCAACCTTCTCTTTAAGTTCTCTCTTTTTTATCAAAATCATATTTCTTCAAATCCTCCTTTTCTTTTTAGATGGAAGCTCAAGCAATGAAATTCCAAGATCATCCCAGCAGATCACAAGAATAATGAAGGATGGTTCACCATGTAATGATTCAGAAACAAACTCAACAGTGTCAGAAGAAACAGTCTCTTCAAGATCTGATATGTCTCTTAGTAAAGGGTCAGTAAGCTCTACTAACAGACAAAATCAGGATGACCACCTCCAAGTACTGTGTGTTGCAGAGGTCGATACCATGGACCAAGATTTACATCATGAGCATGGACAGTTGAATTCGGCAGGAGCAATTGATTGTAATGAAGAGATCCAACAGTATTCAATGTGTGACACAGGATTCCCAGATGAAAGCGGTCCCCAGAACTTTGCACGAGAAAAGCGGTTTGAGTGTCCTGAATGTCATAAAAGGTTCACTGAATAGAGAAGTCTTATGCGACATAAAGAAGCCCATATACCTATGAAACCCCACAAGTGTTCATTATGTGGCAAAGAATTTTCATCTGAGGGGAGACGCTTAGCACATGAACGTGTCCACACAGCAGGTAGATCTTTTGAGTGTCCTTATTGCTACAAAGGATTTACAGACAGCTGTGGTCTTACCCGACATATCAGAACTCATACGGGAGAGAAGCCTTTCAAATGTTCGCTTTGTGACAAATTATTTGCCATCAAGGGTAATCTTGTGCAGCATATGAAAAATCACACTGGGGAGAAACCCTTGTGCCATTTGTAGGAAAAGATTTTTACATCAAAGTTGGCTTTCGAGGCATATGTACAGAGCCCACTCTGGAAAAAAGCCTTTTGAGTGTTGTGTATGTGACAAAAAATTCTCACAGCATAGCAATCTGACAAGACATATGAAAACCCACACAAGAGAAAAGCATTTCCCTTGTTCTTGTTGTGACAAAATATTTTCAACTAGGGGCAAATTTGAAAGGCATAAAAGAACCCATGTGGAAGAAGTGTCGCCATCGGGGTCGTAAAAATATAGGGGATGACAAATTTGGCAACAACAACATATGGAAGGTATTCTTGAGGGGGGATGGGCTAGTGTTATGAGCATGTAACAAGAGTACTTAACTTGTCTTAGGGAGCAAGGGCTAGCTTTATAAGTCCTGGTTGCGTGTTTGGAGGCGAAGCCCCAACTACGGTAGCTTTAAGCTGTTAACACTTAATACATGTTGGTAAAAACTTCCACTTCCTCAAGCTCCTTATTTATTGTAATGTTAACATTCATGTACCTTACATGGAGAAACAAATTAAGACTCCAGACAACCATATTTGGTTTCCTGATAAGGCAACCAGTCTATTAGATGAGTACTGAGCTTTAGGTGATCACTCTAGTAACTGAAACAACCTAACACCTACACTTTAGCAGTAATAAATGAGTCAACTATGACTTGACTTCATGTTTTCTCCATCAAAATACAATTAAATGTTAAGTACATCTATCATGGTGATAAGGTTAATGAGCCTAATGCAATGCTTACGATAAAGGCTATTACCAAGCTTTTAAAAGTTCAAATAAAAGTATTTTCCCCATTAAATCTGCTTATCAGAAAGAAAAGATGCAATAAAAAGATGTTAATATCAAAAACTCAAGATAGGCATTATCATGAAATGTGTACCGATAAGTTACGGTATATGATGTCAAATACATGTACATAGAAAGACTTGTATGGTATTTTTTGAAGTTCTTATTGAAAACTAATCATTGCTTAAAATCTAGAAGTACTTATACAATATCGAATCATGGTATCATAAGAGCAGTTACAAATTTATATTACTTTATGAAAAAAACAATGGAATTAAGAAAAAAATATTTTCAAAGCAAGAATTCAATTTGAAATGGATTCAAATTTTAATTTTTGTATCACAAGAAAGATGAAATGGCAGGTGCAATCATGCAATGTACTAAACCTTTAGTACTGATTTATTTCTGCACTATACTTGCCAAAATCTCTGCTGAAGTTTTATGGATTATAGTTTTTTTAACACAATATTTACTTTAAAAATTTTGATCTTAATTTTGCTTCATAAACTTTGGAACTGTGTCTTTGTCATTGTCATCCCCAATTTAAAAAAATGCAGATCTTGCCATCTTAACATGCCACCAGGTTCTCAAGACTGGGGGGTGCACTTTGGGATGGAGAGAAGCGACCAAAGAGGAGAGGAGGATTTGAACTATGGGCTGATCCTCCTCTCATATCAAGGTCTCTTTTAATGTGTGGGTGTTCAACATTTAAAATCTTAATGCGGTACATTGTAGATTAAAAATCTCCCAATGTGTGTGTGTGTGTGTGTGTGTGTGTGTNGGGGGGGGGAGATGCAGTGATATGCCCTCACCCCTTCCTCATACCTCACCTATAGAGGGGCCCTTGCTGTAATGATAGTCTGTATTGGTCTGGAGATCTTGAAATCTAGCTGAAGTGATGTCTGTTGTTACTCTTCAAATGATATTGGTGCTCTAGAAATAAATAATAATAAACTTGCTGATGCTCTAGCGGTGCTTTTTTTTTTTAATCTTGCCATATTATGTACATCTAGAATTGTTTTCTTTACAGAGAAGAAGAAAGTGTCCTTGATTTTTGTTGTATTTTGTATTTTGTATTCTGTATATTGCTAGGTAGCCACTCTTAAAGGTAACAGAGTAACAATGTTCTGTCCTACTGAGATTTTTGTCTAACTTGTGTCATTGTGTTTGGGTTTTTTATTTGAGCCTCTAGACTAAATACATTTTCATCCGGGACACAGAGTTCCACGGCATAGACTTTCTACAATCTACAAATGTAGTCCCTTCTTGATATAAGATAGCATGTCTACACCTTAAGGGTCACTTCTCCTTTTAATCAACTTTTATATGGTTTCCTTTCAAAGTTCCAATGTGAGTATAGTTGTGGCGAGATCAGATTTTTTCACAAGCACCTCGTCCACTAGTTGTAACATGACACCATATTTTTTTTTTTCAACAGGTATATTTTCGGGAGTGCGATCTGTGTGGGATGCATGTAAGGGGGGACATAGATGATTGATGAATAAAATATATATATATAAACACAGACAGAATCTGGACTATTCATCTGTATGAAAGTGCAAAAATAAGATAAACAGAATAACTAAAGTTTGATTAAAATAAATCGGACCAATAATAAGAAAAGTTATGAATAATTAAAATATGCCACCACTAATTCTATGCGAATATCAAATGTGGGTTTTGACTAAGTGGCAGATAACTCTTTGGTTTGTCTTGTAAAAAAATATAATTTCTCGTAAGTGCCTTGTCCCATGGGGCACTACTTGAGATATATTATGGATAGCATATTGTCTTGGCTCTAAAGAAAAAAAAGACTCTTTTGATTTGTACATTTTTGAAAAATTGAAATTTTAGTCATTTTGTGTGTTGAATATGGAAAAGTTGTCCGCCACTCAATCACAGAGACATATCAATTCTGCCAATTTGAAGAGCCCATACCATACCATAAAAAAAAAAATCATAACTCCCTCATCTTTTGTCCGATCGCATCCAATGTATTTCAAACTTTCACCAGTCTACTTTTATTATTTTTTTTCTGTTTTCCTCCAGAGTAGGTTGGTTTTTAAGTCTCCTCAACTCCATTGCCCTTTTATTTCGATCTATCGTCCTAGAAAGAGCGAGAGGAGAGAGGAAGATCGAGTGAGAGAGAGAGAGAGCATGTATGTGTGTTTTGAGAGAGAAAGACAGAGACGATGGGTAAAATGACAAGAGGATTATTATGAAAATACAAAGACGAAACACCCTATTAAACCCCTAAAGCCTATACAAGCCCAATAGTAACACTGTTAAAGCATCTCTACGGTGAGAGCTATATGCCTTACTGGCCCAACACCCCATCATTGCATACACCAATAAAGTGATGTGGGAATATTTTTGGTATAAATATAACTACAGGGATGGTCCCGAGGGGAAGAAACAACAGAAAAATTGATAAGCAGATAATAAATGCAAAGGCTGATCAAAGATCCTCAATTTCTGTGGTATCATTAGCAAATAGTGTATTTCCTCTCTGAAGCCTTTCCCCAGTCTCCCTCCTTATCTCTCTTTCTTTAATCTTACCCGTCTTTCTTTCTCTCTCTCTCTTCTTCAAGGTTTTGTGTGTCTGATATGTTAACAAAAGTCAAGACGTCATTTGGTGTGACCAAATTTCTTGCAACAATCAATAGACTTCTCACTAAAGTATAAGATAGTTTGCAGAACAGTAACACCATCCTTCCAACTTTATCTTTTTCTGTAACTGAACGACTTGAGTGCCCACTGCGTGAATAATAAGGATATACAGTGACATTGAAAAACAGAATACCGAAACATAGACATCTTTTTTTCTCTGCATTTTTTATTGTGAAGTCTTCTTCACATTTACATTTTTCTACAGAGAGATCTTGTTTAACATGTTTCTTTAATAATATGATTTTCAAACATATATATGTCTGTATAAAAAGAAGACATTTTCTTCTTTGTCAGTATTCAAATTCTCCACACGTTCAATACAAAAATACATGCATAATGGAACCATATCATAAACGATTGATTTAGTCATTATCAAATATCTATTGATCAACAACCTTTTTATTATTATCATGTAGTCATGTTATACACACATCATAAATCCCATAAAGGTGGCATTCATTAAAGCATTAATCAAAGAAATACGACAATGACAATATTGTTGATAATAACATCAATTAGATCACTTTTATATTGCACTTACTAAGTATAATACATGATGTAATCGAAAAGTTGAGTGCTTGACAAAGTACATAACAGTCGGAGAACGATGCAAAAGCTTTCAGAATAGGAAGATTTCGCCAAAATGTTGTGAAATTACATCATATTAATATCAGAGGGATTTCAATACCCAAGACTCTGTCCTAATTTTTTAACAATGTACAGTGGAAACTCGTATCAAAGAGCTATGATAAAACAAGATATCCAAAAGTAACCCGATATCACAATTAGGTAATACTGCTGGTCCCAGGTCTTATTATTTGTATTTTTACCCTGGTATATCAAACAAGATTCTTGTCCTCTTTCAAATGAGTTTCCACTATATACCTGCACTTTGAATGGAACATTTGAAAACATATTACATGAAATATCATACATTAGATTGAATCATTGCATCATTATTTATATGATTTATATATATATATACAAGGGATACAACGAGATAAAGGACTATGCAACACATCAAGATCAACCCACCACAGAATGGTTTTCAGATGATCCGTCATAAAAGCATTATCAAAATATTTTTTAAACTAAAGAAGATGTTTTGAATGTCATTTCCCCAGGCATAAGCCATAGATGAGAGTTCTCTACAATACCAACAAAATATGCCGTTTCATACAAAATATTGTCTGTTTTGAGCCATGTGGGTCTTAACCGTTACACATTAAAGCCCCACTGCACTAATTATAGCTACTTGCGCCCTCTATATAGCAAACAATGTCTAGTCGGTGACCATTGGTCCCCGTTTTCTTATGTTAAATGAGAGCTGATTTGATGAGATAACCACCTGTCAGTGACCATGCAGTGAGGTCTAATCCCTCCTGGCCAAACTAGTGCAGAGGGGTTTTGATGTTCCATTTAATCGCATCCCTGATGCTGAATAATCTTTTAATCAGACTCTCATATATGGCCTAAATGCAGTGTCATAGGGAAATGACCTTTAACCTCAGCAACCTGTGACCATTGGGTCAAGACCTGACCTCTTGGTGATGTGAATCTTGACAACTTCCTCAGCACAGGTGGGATGGATACCGATGGTAGAGGACAGATGCTGGTAAGTAGCCCCCATTCTATGAATGATCAGAGACAGAAGAACACAAATATTATTCGCTGGCGAAACTATCAATTAGTTGCATGGATCTATTTTCTTTCTTTTTTTTCTACTTTCTAGTGACATTCAACTCCATGAAGGTAATTTGAGGTAAAGTGCACATATCAAAGATACAAAATATTTACTCTTTAATCTTTCTATATCTTTCAACCATTTGACTTGCTCACAACGTTTTGATAGAGTAAAGTTATATATATATATATACAATTTTTAGGAGGGGGTGAATAAGCAAGCAATGACTTACTTGACAGCTAATGCAAAACCTTGCATAATCTCCCCTGCGCCAGGGCCTGTGATGTGTAGACCAAGGATTCTCTGATCGGCATCTCGTAGACAGATAGCCTGATGAAAGGAGATATAGAACACAAATGAGATCTCGTAGTAATATCAGGGCTGTGTTTCATAAAACTTGGTATCAATAATAAGTTACGATAATTGTTATAAGCTACTGAAATCCCTGCATTTGATTGGTTGTTAGCAGATTTTTCATAGTCCTGTGGCAGTTGTTATTAATAACACTATTCATGAAACAGGGCCCCGATTATAAATGCCACTTCAGAAAAAGAGAGACCACTTTATAAAGGTGGCTTTTCTGGACATGTTCTAAAGGTTCTAAGCGGGATTATATATGTGACTCAAAAAGGTGGCCTTCGTATGTGACCTCTCTGACTGGTTTGACAGTTCCTAAATATGGGGAATAGTGAAATCACATAACTATTGGGTTGATTTGCAGTTTGCGGAACATATCAAGACTCTTCATGAATAAAGAAATAAACAAACAAACAAAGGTATTACATGACGAGTTGTACATATATTGCTACTGTACAATCCATTATAAACGTCAATATGTGGGAACTACTCTCCTTAATATAGCACTGCTCAGCTGATTTGTTTGGCACTACATACTCAAGAGGCTTGTAGAAGGCATGGTAAACCTATTAAAAAGAATACATAAATAGAATTGTAAGACTCTCCAGCAAATTAGTGGATTGTAATGGATTAGACGATTACTATGATTGGAATGCAGTTGGTTTAATTTGAAAGATCTATTTTGATTGGGCTAAATAACATCCGATTTAATTGGAATGGATAGGTATAGCATTGACTGAACTGGATGATTTTAATGAACTGGACAGGTTAGAACAACACTGTAATGGACCAACAGGACTGAATTATTGGCATCCAACTTAAGTGGACTGATTACCAGTAAACGTAGAATATATGATTTTTGTAACAACTTACTTCTATGTTATCTTCTCCGTATCTCTCTGAAGCAGTCTCTTCAGAGAGACCTACACAGCTGTATTCTAGAGGAGTAAACACTGTAGTGGCTACCTGTAGGGAAAAGGTTCACAAATTCTTCTTTATAAATTCCTACATATGTTTACTAACAAAATATTGTCCTCCTTACTTCTTCTGATCTCTTGACCTTTCTTGAATTCATTTTTATGTTATGCTCTACCCCTTCCATCCACCCTCCCATGCCATCTCTCTCTCTCTCTCTCTCTCTCCTTCCCTCCCACCTAAAATCCAAAATCCCTCTCTTCCCCTGCTATCCTCTCTATTTCTTTTACTCTCTTCTAATTTCTTTTCCCTTAAAGTATTTTTTTTTTGGTCCCAATAACTTTACACTCAAGCATCTTTTGTGCCTGAACAATGATTAAGGCTGCTAGATTGACAAACAGAGCATTAGCACAATCATATTACAGGGACGGTATCCATCTGGCATATACTATAATATAATATTAGAAAGAAAAAAACATAACAGATGTCACATTGGTACCCACCTGTTCATAGTTCATGTGTGCTGTGCCTTGACCAAACAATCGTTGGGCTAAAAGCTTGCCAGCTCTGATAGCTACAGGAGTAAGCTCTATTCCACTCTACATTAAACAAAAAAAAAACAATCAATTACAGTACCGATATGTAACTTGTACAGAAAAAAAATGGTATTATTCATCATCTGCAGTCAAAGTACTCTTTCTTCTTCTTTATGACTCATCAAAAATAAAAATTAGGAACCACTTTTATAACTAATTGGTGTACCTCAGAAAATCAACTACCACCTCTAATGAATTCAAAATTTGCTCTCTCAACATTTTCCAACTCCGGTTACATTTGCATGCAAGGAAGTTTGGCTGAAATTTGTAAGTTTTCAAGATATATGAACTATTCTTTTCACTAAGAGTAGGTCCTATACATACTAATCATAGATACATGTAGTAAAGCACTGAATACAAATCACGGGACTGAATTTTCAAAATTCAATAACAATTTTTTCAAATTTTTTGCCTTAAAAAACAGTTACAATTTTCATAAGTTTATGTCAAGAAGTTTTCTACTTATTCAGTGCATGTAAACTTACCTCAAGTATGTCTCCAATGGCATGTATATGAGGGACGGTAGACTGTTCATTTGACCCCATGATCTTTCCTCCTTCAGAGAGTTGAACACCGGTATTGTCCAAGCCAAGTTGAGCGGTCTCTGGTTCTCTACCTGTGAAGATAGACTCAGGATTTATTTCATGCTTAATTCAATAAGGAGTTGACTCTAGTATACACAGACCATGTGTTGGAACAAATGGAATAGTCCATCTGAAGTGATGGCAGTGGCATACCAGTAATATGGCAGTTTTATTCCATTCAATAATAAAGGAGTAGATGAATTGTTATAAATGAAAGAAACAATCAAACATCTTCAGTAAAAAGGGTGAACAAGTATGTACAGGTGTATCAGGGGATGAATTCAGGATTTTCAGGAAAGGGAGGAGGGAGGATGGAGGTCACAGCCTTTCAGTCCCTGAATCCCTGATTTACATGGTGTTCCCTTACATCCAATCAACAAGCAGTATACACTCACCTACAGCAAACATGACAGTATCAAACTCTCCATGACC
>BEXV01000573.1:99550-120929 GCA_003118195.1 Hemicentrotus pulcherrimus | reverse complement strand
CCCCCCCCCCCCCCAACAAAAAAACAAAAAATCTTGAATTGCTTCTGTCAGCAATATCATGTCAAATCTAAACTGAATATTTCAGAGGATTTGGATTTTTACAATTAACAGATTTAACAAATAAAAAATAACTAGTGGCAAAAGACAAAATGTAGAAATAAAACAGCTAACTGGTACGGTCTATACTCTCTAGAAACATTAATGTTGCTATCAAGACAAACAAAACATAACAGTAAATGATCATAGTCCTTTAACCAATCAATTCGTATTGCTATTTTCGTCACATCTGCCCAACCTTTGAAAGCCTTTTTGGGTTCCTTACATGTACTGCATGTAATGTAGCAGGCACAGCACTTCAGTTTATGTTCAGAAATGTATGTACATAATTACCATTAATTTTTCATTATAGTGATCATAATATTATGTATAAAAAATAAGCAATTAAAACCATTCTGCCAGACAGACACTAAAATATGCGATGTAACAATGTCATATAAACAGCTCTGTAGTCCTAACCTACAGGGAGTGGGTCCAGTCACAAAGCAAGTTTAGTGGTTGATTCTCTGGTTTTGTAGTGGTTATAAGAGAACCCAGGTTTCAATTTGAGCCACATGACATTTCCAGAATGGCGATATTAAAGGCTGGTCCTGTACATGGTGATGAGTTAAAATTGTCATATCTCTGTATCCAACTATGTACTTTAAGGTGGAGAAGGTTTTCCCATAAAAATAAAAAAAAATGCCCTACTTTCACTCAAACAGTGTTGTAATGAGTCTTGAATAGATCAACTTATCCCCAATCTTTCCTGTGTTTCTAGCCTTCTAGGCTTTTGACTCCAGACTCAGTACAACAAACTTTCATTGAAAGTAGCCAAATATGATTCCACAGTGCTGTGTATAGAGTGTGATATTTATCATGTTCTAACATCACAACAGTGGCTGCAGCTTAATCCTCGTATATGTACTTCATCTTCTCATTTACTCACTGGAATGATTATCCTTTATCTTGCACAAAGTTTGGGCATATCATACAGTTGGACATTTCATCAGCGCCACTTACAATGCAAACCACCTTAAAAATAGATCATAACATTTTCTTCATGAGATGCTCCTTTCAACATTGATGCCTCTCCAGTAAGTCAAGAAGCATACCATATCATATGCAGAGCTTCACAATAACTTTTTCGGGGGAGGGGACCCCTATTCATAAGTATACATGTATGTCTGTATGCATAAGCCCTATGTAAAAATCTTTAAATTTCTAGATTTCTGGACTTGGACTGTGGGCGTCCGCATGTCCCAGTTGCCTGTTAGTGTTGTATTGAACCCTACCATATACACTGTTTTTCAATCATGTACATAACGAAGAGTCAGATATCAAAGCAACTTTTTAATGGTGCCAAATAAGTGGAATTTCACATCACCTTAATCTTACATGAATAATATTGAATATGCACAACATGAACAGTGTAACACATTTCCATCAATATCAACAGCACCACAACACATGGTGCTCATTAAAGTGTAATATCACAAAAACGATAATGCCTTGTGAGATATGAGTGCCTATTTAACTTGTCATAGCTTACCCACACAATATTCTTCCAGCAAATACAAATCTCAGAAATAATATGATGACATCAAATACTTTCAAGCATTTGTCAGGCCACAGTTCTGTTTGACTGTTATAGGAAGAAGTTTATTTTTGAGAAATGTACCTCCTAGGGACAATTTCTTGAAGCTGTCAGATTGCATCCGAACCACAAAAGACGTTAGCCATAAAACTGGATATACGCTCCAGCGGAATGATTAAATCTGTTATACGATGAAATCCCCAATGGTGGCAATGCTCCCATTGAACCTCGCACTCAGCTGAAATTGAAGATCACATGCATGTTTCCATCCGTCTCTCTTTGCAGTTACATGTCAAAGGTTGATCAGTGTCTGGACTGAATCAGGGAACCTCCAAGCTGAGCAGTCCCACATGATGCTTTATCCATCCTCCTCTTACAACTGATCACAAGCATCTGTTCCACAGAGTTCTTTAAATAATGTTTGGATTCTACCGGAAGGCATACCAGAGTAAGAGCACAATACATACAGCAATGACCCCTCCCAGAATTAGGGAATCTCTCCTCTTTCGAAGGTTTATCCTCTGGATCAAGCTGTTTAATACAGGAAACCGATCTGTAAAGACAGCAGAGTTAAGGAAGAACATACCCAAGATTCTGCTAAAGAACATAGAATACAGGGTAAATGGTAGGGAAAGGATACACACTCCTCCGCCCCTCGCAAATCCATAAACCTGCCATATCTTTATTTTTTGTTTACAGAGTATAAGAAAACTGAAACCCTGGCCAAAAGTAAAATAAAAAGACAATACAATCTCAGAAAATTTGNATGTTCTTGTATGATAGTATTATGCCTTTACCCTTTGTACTGCTCTATCCCATGACAACCGTAACAAAACCTTAATTACAATTTAACATTCATCCAGGGGTCTCATTTCTGTCATATTCCCCCCCCCCTGTGACTAATGTCAGTAATTTATCCCCCAATTCCCCATTAATTAATCCTGAATCTGCCACTAAAATACATGAACATTCAAATATTACAAATCATAATTCAATTTCTGCAAAGGATACTGGCCATGGAATTCATGCTAGAAGAGATCTTCTTCAGCGCTGATTTCTGACCACTCAGATTTTCCTTGGTTGCCATGGCGACACTATCAGGGTGAGAGAATTAGAGGATTTGGTTTATTTATCAAAGAATTAAGAAAACTATGTATTGACTCATAACTATACCATCTTAAAGACATTTCAAGTTGCTAATAGAACAAAATTCATTTGATGCCAGCAAGCTTAGATTTTGAGGGGTAAACTGTTGACATAGAGACAGGTCTGATAATTTATCTTATTCTTCCTCCTAAAGGCATTAAAATAGTTTTGCAATACCATAATTCACTAGCCCTGTAAATTTTCAGAATATTATTATTAATTTCATAGCACCAATGACAAATAAATATAATAACCACTGACTTCCTCTCTCGGGTAAATGGACAGATTAATGGCTTACCTTATCGTTTCATCTGCAATTCTTTCTGAACTGTGGGTAGATACAGATTTAAAAAAAAGAAAAATGAGTCAGTGCTGTGAAAATAATTGTAACGATATGTCAAATATCAATACTGAAACAATACCACTTCTCCAGAACAATTGGCTGACTAAACATATACATACTACTCCATCCTTTCTTTATTTATGTATTTAACGTCATTAACATAATAAGAAACTAAAATAGTAAATTGCATGTCATGAATTGTTTGTGCCCCTTGTGTTTATTAAGAATTTCATTTTTTTTGTGAGGGTGAGATCTCATTCCCAGAGTATATGTTTTGTTAAGCTTTTCTATAGATTAAATCACTCTCTTCAAAACTCAAACTACAGTCTGAGATTATGTTTCTCCCAAATTTCCTGAAGTCCATTTTAAACAAAAGACACCTATTAAAGAACACCATTTGCCTTACTTTCTTATATGTTCATTTTCCTTGAGATAGAGATCCGTTCTCCTATTGAGTCCTGAAGAGCTCTTGTAGCTGTCAATCTCCCTCTGAACTGAGCCCATGAGCTCCTCCCGCTCCCTGCATGCCTCGATGTTGGCCTTGGTCTTGTGGAACTCATGGGTATAGTCTTTGAGGATGTCTCTGTGCCTCTGAAGGGTGTGGAGTAGGGCGGCTCTGGGGGAGGCCACCGACACGCTGCCGGCGTAATCTGCCATTCTATCATTTACGTCGGATAACTGGGGAGCGGAAATAGATTAAGTGTGGGTATGGAATTAGATTAAGTAGTCAAAGTGAATAGATATTCTCTACATCAGGGATTTGATAATATGGAGGGGGGGGGGGTATTGTTCTGAGAGTTAGGTCGAACATTTGAAAGGGAGGGGTGCAGTACACCATGGTTTTAAATCTGCCACTGCTAGACAACACCTTTTTCTTGAGGTAAATGATTGATGCTTAATTTACTGTAATAAACATAGTGAGCTATCAAACATGATTTTCATCAATATTCTATCTCACTTTACTTCAGGTAGGTTTTCCTTTCATGAAATTAAAAAACCATTGCACTTGTATCTAGCCTAACATTTTTAGCCTATGTTATATTTCACTCAATCATTGAGTTATTAATGTAAATATGTATTGAAATTATGGAAATAAAAACCTCGCTCGAGGATAAGAGAAAGAAAAAAAAAATGCAATCTTACCTTATTTAATAGTTGTTCTATCTCCATGGCCATTGTATGGAACATGTGTTCACTGTTGGAAGCATTTAGAAGAGGTGCAGTATCTGAGCTGCTGTTGAGAAAAAACAAGGATTTAAAAGTATCATGAATCTAAAATAAAAAATTAAAGTTGATCCCAAGGATACATGTAAAAGGTTTTTTTTACTATTTCAGTTTTCCATTAACAATTAGGAAATGGCAAATTTGTATTGAACATGCATGATTTCCTCTGGATATCTCGACCATTCTTATAGTATTTAACTTATTTAACAAAATAAACTTAGTATTATATAGGTGGCTTAAAGTTACAAAACTGATGTGAGTTTCCACTTGCATATTGACCTTCTTCTTCTGTTTTCCTACTCTCCATTATTGATGTTAACAAAGATTTTTTAATTTTATTTGTTTAAACAAATCAAATACCTGAAATACCTCTTACTGAAAAGGGCACATACCTGTCTATGTCACTGGATCTGATAGCACTGAAGCTGGTCCCAAGCTTGCTGAAGGAAACCAGTTTAAGATCTATCTCATTTTCTAGCTGCCTGGCTCTTTTCCTCAAATCTGCATTTCAGAATAACCATAACAACAGAAGAAGCAAATACAATTAAGAAATTATCAGCCTCAACTCAATAAATGAATATTGAAATGAAAGGTACATCATGGAATTGCCAATTTATGTCTGACGACAATACCGGTCACTTTTCTAAAACTAAGTTTGACTCACACTTCCACTCATTTATTTCTTTTCTTCTTTTTGTTGTTGCTGAACAATTATCAGGTTGAACTCGCATTTTACTACTACAGCTCTGGGAAATGTTAAACGCCATGAAATCCACCACTCTGGTGTTCACTAATGTGGTAAGTAACACTGACCCAACAATATAGTCAAGCCCAAGGCCAAGGTTCATGGTTTGTTGCAACAACAACAAACGCTGCAAAAGTTGCTGATCTTTTGTTCATCAGGGGGCCGTTTCTCGAAACCAACTCCATGACAGTCATATCTTTGTCGGCGACCTACGGAGATGTCATGAAGTGGATAAACCGTTTCACGAAGCCATGACAGACAAGATATCGACGCTAGCGGCTCAAGAACATAGTCTTCGTCACGATCCATTTGATTTATCACGAATAACCAAAAACATGTTTTGGGGCTAAAATTGTTCAAAAAGATATATATACATATAAATTCTCCTAAAATAAATAACAAATGGTGTCATTATCAAATGAAGATCATTGAACGATTTGAATATTTCTGTAAAGATGCTTAAATTGAAGAAAAACCGGTGAGTGTTTTTTTTCCTCGACAGTCCAATCAAGGTAGTTGAAGGATACCGTAATGTGATAGTTTATCAATACGTACTTTTTAGTTTTATGTGACGACGAATTTTAGGAAAAATACCTTTTCTCAGCCAGTTTTATGCTAGAGTCTCATAAATACTCGTTATATAATTGATTTGATATCAAAAATATAATTTGGAAGAAGTAATTAGAGAGTGAATAATAATGCACATAGGCCCCCAAAGGTATGTGGTATCCGAAGAAAAGACTATGGATCAACTATGGACAACGATGTGTAACATTCTTATATCTTTTAATTATATGTTATAGTTTCATGATTTGTGATTTAATGTTTATATTCAGCTTTTTAAAATTTCTGTATAATTTTTATTATCACTTCTTAACATTCGCATTTCGCATCCCGGAGAATTACGTACCGAACTCGTCTATATTTTTCTCAAAATGATAGTGAAACTAACCGTACATTTCGCGGCCTATGAAAAAGCAACAATCTGACTTGTGATGGCGCTTTACAGCAATTAAAAAGATATGACATTTTCGGAGCAGTGACAACTCGCTTGTCGCGGAAGTTGTCGCTCATCTGGCGGAGACAGCGTCGTGAAACACTTAGCTGACAAGTTGCGTGACAGTGGCGAGATGTCGTTGATCTTGTAGTTATGACGGTTTCGAGAAACGGCCCCCAGGTTAGTCTAGCCTAGGATTACACATTTACACTAGACCCTCTTGAACTCTTCTAGACCGAAAATTTCTGTCTCTCATTCTTTCGTTGTCCTCACTCAGTCTTATTTGGGTAAGGTCGGCTCCTAGTCCTAGCTCTCTTTACTTTAGAAAATGAGACTAAAGACAAAGTTAAGAGAGAGGCTAACAAACGAAAGAGACTGAATTTTTTGGTCTAACTACTCATCAAGCACTAGCCACTCACATACTGTCTAGCTAGAGGCCTATACAAAACTTGTTTCTGAACACATCACCTTCTAATATATTAAGTATTAAGCCCAACTAGGCTTCGGCTTCGGCTTCGGTTCAAACTTCAATTGAATTCAACATAACAATCAAAAGTGTCGGTGCAGTGACTGAGTCACAAACCATGCAAACAAACGAACTGTCTGACTCAAACTCGTAGCTCGGTCAGGTTTTTAATAGAAAATAGGTTAAAATTTCTCACCTTCCCACTGATTTCCCTGTGCCATGTTGTTTCGCATTTTCCTTCGACTCAGCTCAGTTCAAAGGGAAAGATTCACTCGCAGTTTCAATATCAGTAAACTCTACAGCAGGATGAGGATCGTCGATTAAATATACCATTTGTCTACCATAACCATAATAACCACACACTAGCTAATACGTGGAAGCTCAGCTTGGATCGGATAGATGCAGAGAGGTTGCACACCAAATTTCAGAATTATAATCGCGTTGCCAATCTTATGATTAAAAAATAAGGTAATATTTTAATCAAAACAATTTACTTTAAATACTATTTATTCAGATATAAAATTTGAAATAAACATATCATTATATTTTTTAGTTTTTTGATTATTCCATAATATACTTTGATACAAAAATGTAATTGTAGGGGATCACACAGTGCTAAACTCTTATTCATTCTTGTTAAAATAATTTATCGATAATTTCAGCTAAGATAGTTTTGATTGCGTAATCACTGTTTTGCTCGAGTCAGCTACACAGCAGTGCAGTGTAGTGCTGGTGAGTATTATACCTAAAGTTCTTGGCCTGACATATCTGTATTTGTAAGCTTGTATATAATATCTGTGAAAATATCACGATATAAATATAAACAATACGAGGAGCTTGATTCGGGGATTCAGATCTAAATTCTAATTTGGATAACCAGAACATAACAGACCCTAGTAGTAGACTCTAGTACTACTACTAGTTCATGCAATTAAAATGATATTCATGTAGGTCTAGATTGATAATATAATTTTGATTAGTTAATAATCATACATATATTAATTAGCTTATTACATGATAATAATAATATTCCGCTTTTATATAACGCTTGATACACATCTACAATGTTTCTAAGCGCTTTACAGATATCGGTCATTTATGTACTTGCCTGCACACAATGTGTGCACAATCTCCACTCCCTGGGGAGCACTCCAGCCAGCGCCAGGTACGTGTTGCTTGAAGCTCAAAAAATGTTTGACCAACAATGACTGTCGAATCCTGCCGGGTACCCATTTAACACCTGGGTGGAGAGTAGCAGGTGCAGGTTATGTGAATTGATTATAGTGCTGTGATGCCGGTGTCGGTATTTGAACCCTCTACCTCATTTGCATCTCCAGTCAAGCGCTCCTTAAATCACTCGGTCATGACCCTCCTACAATCACAGTTAAAAGACTCCAAATTCAATAGTCATATGAGACATGACATCCGATGATAGACAAACTGAAAGATATATTTGTAACCACCAAAATAGAAAGATAATTAATTATAAAATATGAAGCATCTTGTAGGCTTTGTCATTTGTGTTTACTTCCTTCTACAGAATGCAGAATGGCAAAAGGGCAGAAAATGTATGTGTGGAGTACGTTGAACCCAAATAGCAGAGATTGAGAACGATCCAGTATAGTGTCTCATCATGGATAAGTTCATAATCAGAAAGAAGAAATCAAAACATCCTGAAGCAGAGGCAGGATCTGCATCTAGTGTCAAATTTCAAGGGGAAAGGGATGGAGAGGAACAACCTCTGACCAAAAGATCAAGAACTGATGTGACTGAAACCACAGTACTGGATCAAAGAATACCACATATTCCAGAGAAGAAAAAGATACATGGAGAAAATTTAGACTGCCATTACATGAGGCTCTATTCAAAGAAACAGGCAGATGATTTGTTTCAACGATGTGAGGAGTCTCTGGAGTACTTCACAGGTGATCTAGCTAGAATCAAAGTTTATGTGAAGTGGCATGATATTCCAAGAAAGCAGGTAAGTTCCAGAAATAGGGTCCTGCAGATTTAATTATTTAAATAAATAGCAGGAACATTTTCTTCAATTTTGTTCCATATCAGTGTATGCCTAGAAATGCAATTTTAATAACTTATGATCTATTTAACTTTTTTGTCCTTGAAAGTGCTCAGAATATATAAAAGTTTTGAAACATTATTTTTTTTATGTTTGATTTACCCTTAACCCTTTACCCAAGATTAAAGGAGGAGTGTACGAGGTCTCTCAAATTGGACATTAGTCAAAATCATACCTTCTGATTTTGATCTAACATTACAAGTAATTTATTAATAATTTTATTCCCCAACTTGTTGATAATCAAGCTAGACACTATATGATACAAGGAAAAGGGAACAGTCTGGTGATATTCCTAATTTGCACTCTTGAGTCCAAATGAATGTCATGGCCGGTGCACAATTCTAATGTTTTATCACTTGTTTATTTCTGAAATTAATATTTCAATGATTTTAGTTAGATATTTGTAAATCGTTGTTAATTCTGGTGCACATGGAAATCGAAAGTTGATCAAATTGTGTTATTTGTACTTCTTCCAGGTTGCACATGGTGACACAGGTCTAACATATAAGTACTCAGGAGTGACCGTGCCAGCAAAACCATGGACACCGCTACTATTAGAGATTAGAGATCTGATCCAAGAAGTCACAGGGTACAAGTTCAACTTTGTGCTCATTAATAGGTATAACTTAATATTTTAACTTGTGCCTAGCAACTTTCAATATATACATGTACAGAATGTTTGTAAAAGTACTCTGCTCTCTCTTTCTCTCTCTCTCTCTCTCTCTCTCTCCCTCCCCTTCTCTCTCAATCTTGCTCTGTTTCTCTTTTTACTGGTAAATCTGTCTAGTGTCTAAATGTATCTGTCTGCCTCTCTTGTCGTCTTATTCTGTATGTATATGTATGTCCATATAATTTCTCTATTTTTCTCTTTCGAACAATAATTTTATGTACATTCTGTCAACCAACTGCCCCTCTCTAAATTTTAAAATGGCACTTTCTCTCTATTTATCCATTTTGTACTTGTGGGTATACATGCTGGTGGCAAGATCAATAAGGGGGGTGCTAAGAGTATGGTAATCAGCCAGTGAAGAGGGAAACTTTGAGTACTGAATTATAATTACTAATTATATTAGTAAACAAAATTGATGTCAAGGAACTTGTCAACTCGTTTCTTAATCATCTCAAACATTCAACCAACCGACACATTTCCATATCTTTCTATATCTAGGTATGCTGATGGCAACAACTACATGGGCGAGCATCGGGATGATGAGAAGGACCTGGTTGCAAGCAGCCCCATTGCCTCCTTGTCTCTTGGGCAGCATAGGGACTTCATCTTCAGGCACTGGGAGGCCCGCGGCGCTCTGGCCAAGCGCAAGGTACCACCTGTCAAGTTGGAGCTGGAGCACGGGAGTTTGCTGATGATGAATTATCCCACCAATGTTTACTGGTATCACTCACTGCCAGTCAGGAAGAAGGCTTTGAATATCAGGGTGAATATGACATTCAGAGACATTGTAATTGTCAAAAAGTGACTGGCTTGATGAGAGCCATCTGCTTATTTTGAAGGAAAAAAGGCCAAAGTATCAAAGCGATCTGATGTAAAGTTTGTCTGCCATCTACTGATGTTGAATTACCCTACCAAGACTTTTTGGAATCAAACACTTTCAGTGAGGAAGAAGACTTAAAATACCAGAGTGAATACTGTATGGAACTCAGGGATATTGTAAATATTGAAAGGCGATACCGAACCATTATCTACTAGATGGGATGAAAGCCTTGGAGAGAGGAATACCCAAGTGAATAGTAACATTGTAAATATCAGGAAATCAAGTTTGAGGTTGGTTGGATAATTAAACTTTGCAGTTTGTTTATGGAATTTGAAATGTGCAAGTGTATATTTCTTGTATTTGATTATAAATACATAAATATCTGTCTACCTTCCTGGCAATGCAGCATTTTTTGTAATGGACTGTCTCCAAAGGTCAACGCCATGACATGACATGTACAATAAATCAAGGACAATTGCCACAACTAGGTTCATGTTATGCCACAATACATCAGCTTTTATTCAACAATGCAAATAAGGGTACCTTGCAGGCAATGTATTTTACAAATAGCCAATTACTAGGAAAGCATACTTGCTACAAGTAATTTCTCTTCCAAGTAATTTACACGTAATCCACTTCTAAATTATCCATTGAAAAAGGGAGAAAATATGACTTTGTGTAAAATATTGTTATTTGATACAATACAATTCACATAACTGTAAAAAACATAATGATTTAATTTGATAATTTAAGCTTTAAATTTTGTATCGGATGAAACATCAGTTATCCCTTATTTTTACATATTTAACATCAAAGAACAGTTGTTTGTTTTTTTACGATATGTTTTTATATCAACAATATCCTCATTATTGACTTGTTTATACTCCTACGAATACTGGAAGCAGATCAGACTGATACACACATAGGGGTAAAACACAAGTCGAGTGATCAATATCGGATCAATTCTTTCAACATCAAACATGATCCCCATGTATAGGAAATAATAGCTCTTTTGGCAGTATTAAATATAATCTTGCTTCCAATAACATCACTTAAACAGAGCTTTTCAAATTGGACAGAGACAAATGGACAACATATTGGTTCATTAACTAAGAAGTTGTACTCTAACAAAACAGTAGGGACGACAGTGCAGTCCAATTTTAAGTTTCTTAGACATCCAGATAAAATCAATATCTTTGACTTGCCGAGTATCAATCAAATTGGAAATGTTAAAACTAATCATAGAAGCTTGGATGTCAAATCTGTATGTAACATTTTTGCATGAAGAACATTCATAATTCTACCTTTACCAAGACCCAATACCCATTTTCTATGGACAAATGAACTATTTCATGCTCAAGAGAAGTACTTTCAATTCTAATACTAAACCAGGTTTTACAAATAAGAAATAACATGTATTACTGCCATATAGTTACGATTCTCTCATAGTTCTATAGCCGCACATTGCAGATCTTCAATTCTTCCCTTGAAATTATTAAATTTATAATCTACAGGCACCTTGAAACCGACCAGATGCATTATCATTGCAGGTTTACATGCAATAGCTTGTAGCACAGAGGATATAACATGGTTGAACGGCACATATTCCAGATTTAATTGCTCATCAGTCAATATCTTATTCTAATCAAATTCCTAAATTTCAAACCTCAACTCCTTTAATACCTAACTGTAAACCTAGCCTAAGATCCAGTCATGACCCTCCTAAACCTTTGACGAGTTTAAACCGGGAGCAAAATGTCAGATCACTCATAAATAATGATGCCTTTTCTGGTACTCCTCAGCATTGGCAAAAAATCATTAAATGGTAATGCTTGAAAACCTATCCTTTAAAGGCCTGCCATCTTGGAAAATTCAAAGTGCATGAAGTCATAAATCATCTTCATTATTAGAAGAATAAATCAAATCATTGTTTTGTTTCCTCCTACATACTCTTGGAGAGAACCACCAAGGTAGAAATAAATTTGTACTGACAATACATAATATATCCCCTCATGACAAGAGTTTAAACGGTTCAATGGTAATGTAAAATATACTTTGGGGATAACCTTGAAGAATTTATATGGGTAAATATATACACACTCTTTATAGCTCTTTAATACTTTGAAAGGGGATATACAACGCTAATGTTCAAACAAACAAAATAATTTAATTGGGGTTGATAAATTCATTAACTTTTACAGCTTTGTGTTGGAATTGTCATTAACATTAAGACACAAATTACAGAAAACCAAGTACAGGCCCATACCCTGAAAATAGCAAATAACGCTAGATGAATATAGCACCCTCAACGTTCAATGGCAAGCAGCGCCTACAAAAGGCATGGAGAGGATCCTTCGAAGTCAACCTGGGGCGTTTCACAAAACTTGTCATCAATGACAAATGAAAGTTTGTTATAAGCTACTGAAATACTTTCTTCTGATTGGCTATCAGCAGATTTGTCACTGATTTTTTTTTCATTTGTCAGTGAAAAAAAGGCTTTGTNGGTGGTGGGGTAAAATATGCTGTAGGTTCTATTATCTTCTTAATCCATGAATCATTAGTCATGTATTAGAAGATCCTTCTAAATGGCAAACATGAAATGAATACATCCAAAGCATTATTACAAAAATATATATATCAACAGCAGGTTGACCCAAGATTTTTCCCAATTTTGTTTGTACACACTGCCACACATGAGTGCAACGATAAGTGCACAATATTCACTGTGCATTATTCACTATTTCCCAAGTATTGCATGTACTCAGTTGTCAGAAGTTGTGTTTGACCGATGAAGTCATTGCCTTTAAAATCTAAGGTCAATTACATTTTCTGGAGGAAAAGGAAAACAAATTGTTTGGTACTCTGGGAGATGTATTTTTCTACCTCCATGATATTATTCACTTGATTTTTTTTTGGTCATTGATCCTCAAAAGCTTTGCAGAGCTAAATTTCTCTGTGTCCTTGTGTATTTTCTCCCTTTTTTGTTGTCCCCTATTTCATTCAGTAAAGCTGAATTATGTGACATTGCTAACATATGCCAATCACTCTCCTCCCATTCCCTAATCATATATACATATACAACTCTATTTACAAACACTATTTTCAGATAACAAGATATCATATTACATCATATCATACAATTTTTTTAAACATAACTTGAATGCAATTTTTTGTTATGTAGAAGCCACTTGAAGTGACAAGGTGATCAGGCTCACCAAAATATCCATACATGAATAGAAATTTCTTGTGGAAACTTGAAAACAATTTCTAAAAGCAATCTTTTTTTTTTTTCTTTTCAAACAAATAGCCATTTTGTTTTGTTCTCTAAAAACATACAAACCTAATTTCCTGTTTTGAAAAGGCAGTAAGAATATAATACAACAAAAAGGTACAGCATTAATAGGGGAAACGTATTTGTGAGGAAATACATGTACGGTAGGTTACGAAGTGGAGAATGAATAAGTATCATAGTGAGTGACAATATGTTTTCCTTTGTAAAGACACGACACAATCATGGCTGTTTAATTGGAGCACCCTGATAACTATATGCTTTGCTGCAAATCTACATATATAAAATCAGTTAAGAACATTAAAAAGAATTAAAATGATTTTGTAGCCACAGTATTCCAAACTAAAATAAAAAGTGTGAATATCAAAAATGTTCTCCACATTGAAAAACGGAAAAGTAAAGCTAATGAACATCCACAGTTTACAGCAGATAAAAGGTATACTAGGTGCATGGTAATGATGAGGACAATTTCAATGACTCTGATTTTTTTTTTCTTCATGAGATGATGGAATGGTTGCACAGTACACTTAATAGATACATGGTCTGAAACAGGTAGGGTTCTGTATTAAACATGACCTGCTATAGAATACAATACAGTACCACTTAATGATGAACAGGAGTCATGATTAATACTCGTCTTTGGTGTGTATGTACAAAGGAATCTTGGCTTTGCCATCAGCTAACTCGACTATATTTTAGATGACGGTGAAAAAATATAACCAAATTCAATTATTGGGAATATCAAACTGAGTGAACTAAAACTAAACAGAGTCACTTTTTCCCATAAAGAGTAAAATGATATCACCTCAACCGATGGAATGTACTAATTACCTTTGCAAAGAGTCGATTTGTCTTCACTAGCATAGAGAGAGTAATTGAGCTATTATGAAATGGACATGATGTGGTGACTATGTATTGGACACAAGCATGCAAGACGACAATTAAGCATGACATGGTCATTGGATACATCGAAGTGAAAGGTCAATATCTCTCTTAATCAAGAAGCGTATTGTATTATACAAGCAGCTTGACATCATAGCATCATAAACAGAGACAAATCAGGTGATATGTTATCAACATAACAAGATAGAATCAGAGTTTCCTTTCTCCATACAATCACAGCTGTGAACATCGGGTCATCGATTCAACATAATCAAACTCCATATTTCAGCTAACACCTCGAACAAAACTAATATATTCCAATCTTTCAATTGCCGTTACTGTTTGAAGGTCCATGAGAAGTGATGCCGTCAACCTCGATCTTGACCTCGAGGCAAAATGCTACATGACTGTAACTTAAAAGAAGTTTGCCTCACACTTTCTGTCTCTGGACCCTATTTCTGGACTACATCACCAGTCCGCGCACTAAGTTCAACCACTTGGGAAGGTCCTCAGTCCAACCATATTCGATGGTAGTCGTTGGCTCCGAATCCAGCATTGCACTTTGGACACTTTCTCTGTCTAGTCTCGTATCTTGTCTTGATACAGTTGAAGCAGAAGACATGAAAGCACTTTGTGAGGACCACATCTTTGCGACCTTTCTTACAGCATGGACATGTCAGTTGTTCCTGAGAAAAAAAGGGAGAAGATGATCAATCAATTTTGATGAGGAAAGCTCTGAATGACAATACAATTTTTTTTTAAATAAGGTAAGGATAAAATCCATAATTGATGGTTACTGTAAAACCAGAAACTCAGTGCACATGGACTTTTCACAAAGTTCATATACACAAAGATTTAATCCTGCAAATTGAATTACAACTGGCACACCAAATTTTTGCAACTCACATAAATTTTTCATAGTGGAAATAGCCGTCATTTACAAACCGCGAAAGTTTCAGATCCCAAGATTTTCTGATTTTGAACAGTTTTGGATAAGCTGAAAACGCTGCAGTCACTTTTTATAGGCGCTGGTAATGATAATGATAATGCTACAAATTTTATTAATGTATGTTGCACTGATGCTGACAAAAAATAAACAACCTGAGTCCCAAATTATCAAGACAAATTTTAGTCATGGTCATTATTGAATGAAGCAAACATCACCACTCTTCATATTGCAGATGAACTTGTAGAAAGAGAGCTATTTGCAATGATGTCAAATCATTCCTCTCTAAATGTATCTTACCTTCAATGATCTGACTTCTTCTGCTAAGACCTCATCAGCGCTGCTGGCTAATTCCATTCTTTTATACCTCTCAACCTTTCGTTTTAAGCTCACGCATTCCTCCTGCATTTCAACGAAACAATTCATCATTTTAATAACAGTACTAACTATCAACCATGAATAAATTTTATCATTTTTGTAAAACATCTTAAAAGTACAAGTACAAAATATGCACCCCGGTTGACACTTGTACTTGTACTTGATTAGGACACCTATCATTCAGAGAAAAGATAACAACCACAAATTTCTTTCCAAATCAAGACATCTTATAATTCCCAAGCTTTTAAAAGAAACTGGTATGATGGGCTATTTATTGTATCCTACAAACAAACAGTACAAACTAATACATACTTAAAATCATAATTAATACATGTGGAAAGTAATTACTTCTATACTAAAACTTCCATTGCATGCGACGAGTCACAACTAACACTGTGAAGTGTATGTGACTGAATACTTTACACATTCCAGAAGTTTTATTCCCTAACTCTCATTGAGAATTCTACTCTAGACTTGCTTAAATCCATCTGTTTATGAAGACAAAATTTCAATGACTAACTTCTTTATCTGAATCACACCAATGAATACAAGGCAAGTACACAGAATGTGTATACATTCCCTTTTGGATTTTTTGTTGTTGTTGATTTTTGTTGTTATTTTTTTTTAACTTACCTGTGCTCTCCTAAATTTATGATTCTCCTGCTCTACTGCTGATGATTTCTCTTTGACAAGCTTCTGAAGCTCTTCAGTAGTTCCATCTATCTTGTCCAGTTTCAGTTTTAAGTCTGCAGCTTGTTGAGCAATGTCCATGGCCTGAAACAAACACAACAGTAAGTATATTACACCGGATATAAAATACAAGTACAAATATTGATGTTAGTTTCAATCCATCCTGAATCTTTTTTGAAAAAATCTATGGGTTTTCTGATCTTATGTCATTTCATTTGTGATAAACATGTAACTTAGGAAGACAATGCATTAGAGGACAATCTCTGAAAAATTCCTTAAAAAAACAAACAAGATGGCTTATTCAGAGAGAGAGAAAAAAGGAAAAAGAAAGTGAACGGGTGAACAAAATGAAAGAAAGATGAAGAAAAGGTAGGATTTTGAATAGGAAACAGAGAAGGCAGAAAAAAAAGGAGAGATGGAAAACAAGAAAAGGACATGGAAAAGGCATTGCAAGTAAATAAACAAAATAATATAGAATAATATGTGGGAAAAATTAAAAACGAAGCAAATGTTATGAAGAAGTAGAGAAAATAGATACAAGATGAGAAAGAATCGATGGAAAGAGGAAGATAAAAATAACCAAATTAAGATGAAAGAAATGAAGTGGTCACATACCTTTCTTTTATGCATATCCATAGCTTGTTGTCTAAGAGTAAGCTCTTTCTCCACAGTACTCAGTGTAGTCTGTAGAATCCTCTCTTTCTCCTCTAGCTTCCTAACCACTTGGTTCTGGGCGTCGACCTGGGTCTGTAACGTCCCCACCTGATCTGCTAGAACATCCTTCTCCTCTCTTAACAGCTTGTGAATCTGATTCGATTTTATCCTCTGTGCAACATTGAAGGATAAAAAGAAGAATATATAAATGATTAAGGTACAATAAACCAGCATCATTGGACAAAACACTAGAATTTGCAATTCTCGTTAGTTTTTTTGCCAGGAAATGGCTACCCTTAACAATCAGTTTTTTTGTTGCAATAGTTTCTGGTTTTATAGTATACATTTACTCATATCTCTTCAGTAAACATTGCTATTGTTGACCTACAAGCTTCACTAACCTACTGCACTCAAAACACTTTCTAACATTCACCGATGCGGTGTGACAAAATCTTATAGGTATCAGTAATCTCTCACAGTATAATACATGTATATCAAATGATAGCAAGTAGAACCTTTTCATTGTTCAGTGTATTGCAAGAACTTCCGGTATAAGCAATGTATATGTAACTCTTAAGCACTCTCAGAATATCCAACTTCTTTCATATTGTCATATTAACAAATCATGACTTTTTAGAACACTTTTCACAAGCTCACCTCTGACATGAGTTTGAAATTGGCATCATCCTTCTCTCTGAGTTGTTGTAAGAGTCTTGTGTTCATCTCCTGCATGTCTTCAAACGCTTGGCCCGTTACATCCATTTCTGATAATAAAGCCTCCTCTTCCTGTTTACACAAAATAAAGAAACAAACAGAAACTGTGAGACTAATGAAAAATAATATGGAGAGTTGTTTGTATTTCACATGTATATATACTGGGCTGTGCCTTATACAAGCCTTAGCGTTATTCTGGCTTTCATTAAGCTGCTGAGGTGTTAAAAGGGTTCTGCAATCCAAGCTCTAGCAAATCTTCTTGGTACTTATCCTACAACAAGGAAACATCATATCTAACCTTAACACTCAACCTAATGCTACAACTAACCTATATTCCAATTGCAACCCTAACCCTAACTCTACATATTTGACAAATAAAGCTCAGTGCAAATATTGCTGAAAATAAATATCTCATAATCGTAAAAGCATTCGCAGGGTCTACTCCTACAAGCTACCTACACTAGGGTGGAGATAGTCCAATGTAGATTACTTTCTTGCCAAAAGATAAGGCTCTACTCATTTCTTTCTCAGCGTCATCGTTGGCCATCTTTCTACTCCCACTTATAAAGTGAACAATATTCTGGTATAATGATATACCTGTTTCTTTTCAGCAAGTTTCTTTTGAAGCTGGTGGATTCCTTCTTCAAGGGCTCGTATCTTTCTCATGGCGTCATCGTCGGCCATCTTTCTACTCTCCTGTCTCTCCCTCTCCTCTAGGTGGCGTATTCTTTTCTGGAGCTCGTCGATCTCCATTCTTGCCTTCCGCTCATTTGACATTATCTGGGAGAATTAATTGATATCATGTGAATATTTTGCATGAAGCAAATAACTGAATTACAAAACCTATGTGATGATTATTATAGACGATGAAGTTCTTTACTGGCAATTCAACTGCATAAATAGAACTCTAAGTGTCAGCCTCATAATTCATTTAATTATTACGATTACCCTGGTTATGAAACTTAATAAATATACAGATATCACTATGAAACTAATTTCTCTTTTTCATTTCTTGTACAAAACAAATAGCTTGACACTAAGCATCCATAAACCTGTGGGAAAAGTTAAATCAGGGCCCTATTTCATAAAACTTGCTATCAACAACAGTTTGCAATAACTATTATAAGCTACTGAAATTGTTGCATTTGATTGGCTGAGAGCAAATTTGCTATAAAAATGTGACACTTGTTATTGATAAAAAGTTTTATGAAACAGGGTCCTGGTTTAACTTAGTCTGCCTTCATGACTACTAGAAAATTACCAGTGTGTTACTTACCTGTGCCTTTTCTCTCTGCTCTTTAGCCAGGCCCTTGTACATATCCAGTAGCAACTTGAGTTCTTTCTGACTCTCCTGGGCTTTCCTGTCATTTGAAGAAGAGTTAGTGCAAACATTAGTCTGGATTGCTTGAAACCACCAATAGCAGTCAAATTAGCAGAGATTTACCCTCAGGCAACCTATGAGGTCATTACAAAAGGGGTAGTTGACCATGGTTGTCGTAGTGTAGGGATACTGTCCATGGGGTAGGTCGAAAAGGGTAATTTTCTTGAGGGGGGNGGGGGAGGGCAGTTATTAAGGAGGGTAGTATCTAGGGAGGGTGTTGATACTCCAGGGGTAGATGTTTGGGAATTATTTTTCTGTTTCATGAAATAAAATGATTAGATACATAATCACACGTACTGCCAAGAATTAAATGGAAATACATTGATAAAAGGGCATTTCCTCCTCTCATTGACAAAGATTCAAAGAAAGCGCTGTACTTACTTCAAAGATGCTCTAAGTTCTTTCACCAGTTCTGACTCATTCTTCATTCCATCCTTCCCACTATCCTCCCTCCGTCTTTCTTTATCCTTCCTCTCATCCAGGTGGTGGTGATGATGATGGTGGTGGGAGTGGTCATCACGCTTTGGCTGTTCGTGCCCACCCTCCTTGTGCTCTGAATTAGCATCTTTATTGTTGCTGTTATTACTACCGCTGCCTCTCCCCGAGGAAGATCCCAGCGACGAACTTGCCGATCCACCTAGGTGTGCACTACTGTTGCTGATTTGAGCATGTTTCTCTACTTCTGTTTTCAACTGAGCATATCATGGAAAACAAAAACAAAATTAACATTCATTAGCAAATGGCTTACAAAATGCTGTCCATGTTCAAACTCAGAGAATAGTCATAATATATATCCTTAACGTTGAATTTTACCATTTAATAACAACATTACTTTACAATCAATACAGCAAAAGTAAGTCGTTCCTTGGAGGGCTCCACACTAAATTATATCAAGGTGACCTAACTGAAAAATGTTCAAATTTTTAATTAAAAATATGGGGGTTCACATTTTAAATTAGAGGGACCATGCTCATGTGACCCCTGTGAATCTTACTACATATTTACCTCCTGTAATTTCTGCTTTTAATCAATCTTCTGATATCATATTTAAATCACTGTTCTTACCTTTGCTATTTCCACCTGTGCCTCCTTGAGTTTCCTCCTGTAGCGGCTGATCTCTCCTTTGAGTTGGGCATTATGACTCTGATAACTGGACACAAGATGACGAAGCTCACGGTTGATTGGACCTAGGAAAGTGAACAAAACAAACATGCATTTCAAAACACATCACATCATAGGCTTGGCATACACATGCTGTTCTTCTTCAGTTAAGATATTTGAGAAATGGGACAACCTAGCTGATACTCGTGCACTTAAAACCATTTCCTACAAGAACTGGGTGGTTCCTGCACTATGCATATATGTGAGTGACAGAATACAGCAATCAACCGTTATTTCAATATATTTTGCGTCAAAAAATCATCACGAAATACACAATGTTCTTCTTGAGTAAAGATGTTCCCAGGAATTTGTACAAACCCAATCAATACCCAAGCATTTAAATGTGTAACCCCCACCCCTTTTGCGGTCAGTGAAATTTGTATTTGAGGATTGATGCCCTACCAAAGGGTTTCTAACCCAATAACCTCCTGGTCCAGACCACTGCCACCCTATTAACTGTACAAGCCGATACTTTCACATATATTTTCACAAATAACAGGGCCATAGATATTCTAATGAGTTGTATTATTCCTGACAATTGACACAGGCTACTTGCAATTTGCTAAACATTTTGAAAACAAAACCCTTGCAAAGCTAAATGGTTTTCCAGTAACAGCCACTGTGCTTCCTTTTGAACCTACACATAAAACTTGAATATGACCTTCATACCTGCTTGTTCATTAGCAGCTAGATTCTGCTCAAACTCTATCCTCAGCATCTCATATTCCTTCTGGACCTGGGCTAGGTTATCTTCTAGCTGCATGACCTCTGTACGTAACTTCTTCTGACAGGCAAGCTCATCACTCTGTTGATAACACATATACACAGGTCCATTCAATGTACAAATTTTTCCAACTTATTTAAGTAGTCAAGACGGGCACCATGTATTAGGCTATAAGTGTCAATGTAGCAAGAAGGAGTACGTTATCAACATCTTAATAAAAAAAATCAATTTCAGTTATACAGCAAGTTATGAAGTTTCTCTGTAACTGAGAGATTTTGTTCTTGAATAATATTTTCCTAATAAGTCAATAACAATAAACAATTTCATGTGGATCATTCAGCTTGGAAATAAAAATGATAGAATTGGTTTGCATTTGAAATCAAACAATTTCTGTCCATTGATAACCATTGATTGAGGGCTCTCAGAGTAGCCCTTCTAG
>BEXV01000573.1:58770-72708 GCA_003118195.1 Hemicentrotus pulcherrimus | reverse complement strand
TTTTGAATGGTTATTTTAAAAAATTGTGACAGCAATGTGTATTCCTTGTACCCTGAAAATTGCTATCATAGCAACAAGCTGTTGAGGCAATAATGCAAGATACTAAATTGAGGATTAAAAAAAAGGAGTAAAACATTTTTTTCAATGTTTTCTTGAAATGTTTCAGATGAGCATTGAAGAGCTCATGGCAGCATCCAAATTTGCCTATGGCACTGCGAGTACCACGAGCGGAGAATCCACCCCTACTCAGAGAATCTTTGATCAGTCGTCTAGTGTAGCGCCCTCTTCTGTTGAGCAGCAGTCAACGTATCAGATGAAGTCTCTTCAGATGCAGCTTGATAACATCAGCAGGATGATGGAGTCTTCTTCAATCTCAGCAGGCCCAACCAGTATATTTGGAGGTAGGAATGATGTATTCAGTCATTATTCAAGTTTTATTTGAAATACAGGGCAGGTTCATCCAGGAAGAGGCTTCACCAGTACACCCTGCAGTGCACATTTAGTAAATGAAAATAAAATATATGAAATTAATGTAAATATGCAAAGTATGCATACAACTAACATTATGAACAAATTATCGTGTAGGATGATAACATAATACATATTCAACCATTTGTGTGTATTTCAACAGTTTTCTTTTCACTTTTTTTTCATCCAAAAGACACATATACTCATAATATACAAAGGAAAAATAGGAGGGGAAACAAAGAGATCGACATGACATTATTTTGCAGTAAATATGCTGATTGGCATGTAAGCATGAATATTTCCCTTAGCTTTTGCCGATTGTAATTTGATAGAATTGAGTTTATCGAGAAAAAAAACTGCTTTCAATTGAGAGGGAATGAGTATGGGATGTACATAGTCAAAGCATTAACCTAATTTTCAGGAGTTTGTATGCATTTATCATCATCATCAAAAACGATTACTTTTGATTATGTGTTGATTGTCTATTAGGCTTTGATGGTGGATCAAGAGAAGCTGGAGCAAAGGGACCTCCACCCGATGTCATCCCGGCCTCGGAACATAGACCAAACAGAGCCCAACTAGGGTAAGAATTGTTCTCATCTTTCTTTGCTTTTCGCTTAAAGTGACTCAGTATCATTGTCTCAGATTCTGAAACAAAATCCTGGATTTAGGTCATGCTGCAATGATAATTATAAACCTTTAGGTAAGTCAGGAAACCCATCACTTTTACAAGCTGATCGCCTGTCTGATTATCAAGATATTTATGATTGGAAATCAAAATCAAATCACTTCATGATGATTTCGAAGCGCATTTTTTTAGGCCTTCAAATATTACACCATACATGTGCCACAGACACTGATAACATGTAGGGCCATGCATCTCAGATTTAACATTGTTAAACGATGCCTTTAATAGTGTCCATAAACATCAAGGGAATGTTGTATTATCGGCAGTGTGGGCCAACTTTACTTTACAAACAAAAAATTACCATAAGTCCAAAAATATTATACATGTTCTTTGATATTTTGGGATGGGATATGCTACCCACATTATACAAAGGGCTTGTTGACTTATGAGCTTTGTTGTACAGGCTGTACATGTATGTGTCCTAGCATCCATTGTGTATACGGTACTGTACTGATTGAATTATGGATGTGCTGAATTATGAACAAAGTGTTGACAAAGCATTTGATGCATTAATTTGCTGTTCTTTTTTATATCTTTTTTTTTCCAGGGGATTCTTAGCTGCTCTGCAGAGTGACGTCCTTGATTGTTCGTATGGCAAGCAGGACTAGACCGATACAGAAGGTTCCAGGGAAATCTAGACTTGTTCAGAAGCTTGGTCTTGGTCAAAGTGGAATCAGATTCTACAGAAGACTGACTAGTTGATCAGTAACGTTTTGAAAAAGACGTGACGTGATATCTGGGACTGCTTGTATGGAAAGCATGAAAAGTTTTTATCGCAGAAGCCTCATCCTGACCAAGACCAGACCTGAAGACCCAAGAGTCATTGATGTGTGAGGCAGGACTAAACTAATAGAGACAGTTTCAAACAAGACTGGAAGAGAAGAGATCTACAACTTTAAACAAGACTAGACTTTATTTATAGACTACATGCAGCAGTGCTAAAAGAAGGACTATATTCTGAAGCCTGGTCCAAACATAACTAGATCAGTTGAAAAGTAAGGTATTCATCAAGACTTCACATGAAATCTCAGACTTCTTGTATGGAAATCATGAAAAAAAAATAGATTTGAAAGTCCTTGGATAGACCTGGCTAGTTGAAAAGTAATGTTCCAAGCAAGAGTAGATCTTATATTCTACAATGCTTGTATGGGAAACAGTACAAGTTGATAGAAAATACTAGATTGTTGACAAAGAGCATGATGTATGAACATAAATCTTTCTATTTGGCATTTACCATGTAGATAGATAGCAGTTATCAAATCATGGAAAAATGGCAGCGATTAAAGGTTGAACTGCAAGAAAGCAAAGGTGATTGGATAATTGAATTAATGCAGTGTAGTGTACAATATGCAAGGCTAAAAGTTTGATGGATTGGGACTTAGACATCAGCTAATAAATTGGTGACTAGACAATGGGATACCATTGTGCTATTCTTGTATTCAACTCAATCATGGACAAACATTGTGTATAAAATCCATTGGTTCATCAATTTGGGGTTTGTATGGCATTTGGGTAAATGCATCAACATCCTTTTCTGTACTGATACCAAAGATAATGTCAAACTTAAAATTTCACATATAGTATCCCTTTGTAGCAAAGCTTTGAATGTAATGACTGAGAAAATAGTAAATTTCAGTTAATAATTGTGGACAGCTATGAATGAGAATACAGTCAACTCTGGATAAGTGGAATTTGTAGGGACCACAAGAAATAGTTCAACTCATGGCGAATTGGACTATTTGAAGTTTAAATAACATGTTTTGCAGTTTGGTCCAAACAAGTTATTGACTTGGGGCAAAATTTGACTTCTACAACTTCAAGTTATGCCGAGTTAATCGTAATATATTTATGAAGCAAAGTGTATAATTTTGTGCAAACAGATGTATTTCCTTTGGTGTATTTTGTAAACTAATGGTGCCAAGCTGCTGCAAAAGCAATGCTTATGTCATTACTTCTGTACATGTGCGATCATTGTGATTATATTGTGTTATTTGAAAAGATATGTGTGCAAAGCAAACGACATGTACTTGCAATAAATGCATTTACTGTGGTAGTAAATTATTGTAGGTGAATGGATAGTGAACTAATTTATTGGAAAGTTGCAATAGTTAATTACCGGTATTTGTTTGATCTTGTGCTAGATGTATTATCGTTCCAATAGTGTCAGATATGTTTTAATAATGCCTGTAAATTTCATTGCGAAGGGCGCAATTTGTATACGTGGTAAATCATTTCTTACTTTTTGGTTTGAGCCGAGCTAAACCATATATATTTAAGTAACATGTTTCAGTATAGTAAAATCAGCAATCCGTGGTTCGATAACTTTTCATCAAAGGGGAGTTACTCCATATAGAATTTCTGTGCTGTCCTCAACTTGGGATGAAAGGAGATTTTTGTATGGAACAAATAAGTGAGTTCCAAATGTGTTGTGAAGCATCATGATCAAATTAACAAAGGGAGACTTCCTGTACCTCAATTTTAAAATTTCCTATCTTTTCTGATTTTCTGGTTTTACTTTGAATGGTTAATTTTCCTCTAAATTGTACCATAAAGCTGCAGATCACAGTGCAACTAAAATGAGGCTTTTGAAGCAACTGAAAAAGAAAAAAATACTGTTCTAACAACATAAAATGTTTGTTTTTCCTCTTTGTATTGGTTATTGTATTTTTTTTTAAAGAGTCCTTTATAAACAAATATAGTTTAATATATCCATATGTATATTTAATCTGTTAATAAAGAGAAAATAAGAATAACAAGTGCATTGGCACTTGTGGCCAATTTAATCCCTTCCAAATTATGTGGTTGTAAGACGTACATGTATTTATGTAGTACATATAAGAAGAATTAAATATGAAAACGACTACATGTGAAGTAAAAAAATGTCAAATTTTGTACTGATCTTAGTATGATTGTGTGACTGTGACACTGTGTGTTCAGCTGTTTTCCATATATGAAGAGCTCAATTCCAAAAGGAGCTAAATCCACTTTTGATGAAAATTGAGTTGAAGTACCTGTCTTTTAACAAAATTATTTACCTACATTTTTGAAGCAATTATGAAAAAAATGCACCCTCTAATATAATTTTTCCATAGGCACCTGTACAAAATCTGGTAAATAATTTATTTTTTCTCTGAAGTTCCAAAATGGATTGAGCTCCTTTTGGAATTAAACTCTTCATATGTGTAGAAGATGATGGAGTGAATGAGCCTATGTGGAGAAAAACACTTAGGTTGAGAAGCTGGCTCTGACAGAGTCTAGCCCTGAATAGTGATGACTAGTGATGGCCATAGTCTCGTCTTCAGGAAGGATAAAAGTGACTGAGTGAGCGAAGGAAATGAGATTGATTAAATTAATCTAAGGCTGCCATGGTCGTGGATGCCCTTTTGATTGGCCTCAATGCCCCTTCATTGGCCTTAGAGATTTTTTGTGCCCTTTCCAATTCTCCTTATTTGTGCTGTATTTTAGGAATGTGCCCTACAGAAAAGTGGCCTTCCCCTAAAAATATTGAAATTTAAGGCCTGTGTAGGTGTTGAAGAAAGTGCAAGAGAAAGACCACAAATTGTACAAGATTTAAGTGGTGTGGTTCAGAATCTGGGAGCCCACAACAAAAACAGTTACCCCTTCCAACCCATAATTCACTTTTGGTCATTGACAAAAAGGCTGATGTCCAAACCACAGCCATTAAGTTAGACCCCAGAGCTCTAAAAATCAGGTAGTTTTTTTGCCCATTGAGCACACAAGTCAATTTTTTACAAAAGGCAGAAGTATACCATACAACATTACATACAAAGTATAAAAACTGGTTAATTGGGTCAATTTTCCTTTAGATTCATGGACCATATTTTGTTGAAAGAAAGAAGTATGGATATCTATCTTTAACAAAATAAATTGAACAGCATGCTCTGGGTAAAAAGAAAAAAAAATCAAATGATATTAGGTAGGATGGCTTAGTCCTTCTTGTTGAATTATCATGTCTACACCGGTCAATAAAATGGGTGAGACTGCATGGTGAGAATTGTGATTGACAAAAGAAAAGACCAATACAAATTGTATTTTTTACCTCAAATTACCTGTATTTTTAATCCTCCACAAACTGAAACGACATAAAGTGTTTGTCAAATTATAATTACCTTTTGATATTAGTTGGTTGTGATGGTAAAGATTTCAGAATCAGTTTATAAATTGCCTACAAAAAAGCCCTGCATGTACATGTAAATTTTACAATGTCAACAAGTATGAAAATGATTAGAAGTCCTTCTCTTTCATATGAAACTAAAAAAAGTTCTTTATAGATTGACTTTTTAATAATCCTGAATTAATAATCTGTAGACTTGTATTATTCACGTGTCAGTTATCCTCACGACTGACATGGGTTTTAGTCGTGTCCCTTGCTGCTTTCCTGGCAAGATATCTTTCTCTAGCTGACATGACTGTCTCACTACCAGTCCTCTTCACGAATTTAGACTTTGCCACCTCTTCTTTTTCTTCCCTCTTTCTTGTGTCTGCTTTGGATGTCACTTCTGATTTATCCAAAGCTGGTTTGACTTTCTCATCCTCAACATCACTATCCTCAGAGTCTATCTCAAAATCACTATCAGCATCTGGATTGGCAACAGCTTCCACTCTCTCTTCCGGTCGACTACTTTCCGGAAGGGACTCTGCTTTCTCATTGCTCTTGCCATCTCTCACTGTGTCTTCCTTTTCTTTACTCTCGGTTCTTCCACTTGAGGTTTTTCTATCCTTTCTTGTGTCATCCCTCCTCTCGTTACAGTCATCGCGTGAATCACTGCCTCCATGTCTTTGCCTATCCTTATTTCTTACATCGTCTCTGCTCCTGTGGCGGTTGTCATGCCTTCTGCCATCGTCAAGACGACTTCTGCTGTCATCCCGATGACGACTGCTACTATCATCTCGATGACGACTGCTGCTATGAGACTCATCCTTTTTCTCTCTATATTTCTCGCTTCTTCTATCGTTCTTGTCGTGCCTGTGTCCAGAGTCCTTTCTGTCTCGTCTATGGTGATCCCTGCTCCGTTTGCTATCATCATCGTCACTGCCTGATTCTCTCCTTTTATGTTGGTCTCTGTCACTTCTGTGTCTTGATGAGTCAGATTTTTCTCTGTTATTGAAAAGAATTAAATCATCAAGTGAAGGTAACAAAAAAGTAACAAAAAATTATAATACATTCCAATATACCAGCTAAACCTTCAATGTGTTACAGTTTTAAGAGAGTAAAGCATAAAGATTGTCACACACACTCATTTTCATTTAAAAGATATTCCAAACCATGTTTATGTATGCACACTTCTTAAACAAATAATGCCCTTCACAACCCAACAGATTGCTCAGGTATGTCGAGCATGAACAAGGCACAAGTATTACAAAGCAACTCCATTCCATAAATCTACAAGTCACTACTAACCTTTCATTGAAATTGAGACCAGAATGTCTCTCTGTTTTGATAGGCTTCTTCTCCAGTACCTCCTCTTTGACTTTCTTCTTGCTCCCTTCTTCATCGTCTGACGTCTTCTCCTGCTTGACCTGTACATCTCCCGTGGTCTGAGATAGGATGTGTCGATAGAAGACAGATAGATCACTCTGCTTCATCACATCATTGGCAGCTATAGGAACAAATCATGAAACAAAGATGATTAATCATGACATAATATTCACATGGTTGATGGTTCGCATTCCACCTCTTTGCGTACCAATTATGCTCAGCTTTTTGAAATTTTGAAATTTTGTCAGTGGAAATGTTTTGCTGTCAAATATCAGATAAGATATGAGTTACAAATAGATCACCTTGCTGCCAGAATAAGGGTGACGCTTGCCTGAATCTCTGGTGATAATTGCCTGAACACTGAACAGTGATAATTTCAGGGAGGGGGATGGATGATGCAGTTGAATTCTTACCTCCTTTCCTCCTATTATGCTAGCTCGTGCAAAGCTCTTTGGAAGTCATTGCCCCTAATCCTACCCCTAATGGGTCATAATGAAAACCGATATTTCTTACCTTCTTCTTCTGCTTCCCTCTTCTCCCTTTCCTCCTCCTCAGCTAGTTCCTGCATCTTTTTCTTGTAAGCTGACGTTACAAAGGCCTCCTTGTCTCCATACATCTCTCCTTCCTTCTCCCTCTCTTTCTGTATCTTTCGTTCCTTGCGCTTTTCCTGTTCTTTCTTCCTCAGCTCAGCAGACTTCAAGAGATTTTCAATGTATTTAGGCTGCAGGGCGAGTAAACATGAATAAATGTTCTTAAAACCCTAGATTAACTTACCACTTTTTAAATGATCACACAGCAAACTAGTTTATAATTCAAATTAGTTATTTTCTTTCTTTCTTTTCAATTTCTTGGGGGGAACCTCACTCTCTATCTCTCTTGCTTTCTCTTTCTCTCATTCCTTTTCCCCTTTTTGCAATTCGATTGAGAGAGTGCCCTAGTTATGCAACTAAATGTGATTCTAAGAGGCCCAGATGTACCTTGCTTCCTTCTTTTTTCTTCTTGTTCGCTATGAGCTTCTCTTCTTTCTTACGCTCCATATCATCATAGATGCTGTCATATTCATACACGCTGGGGTCAGCCTCCAGAGCTCTCTGGATCTCTAGCTGCGTCTGCAACAAACAAAAGTCAAAGGTCAAGTTAGACAACACATGGGTATTAAAATAGGTGACAGAACATATTTGACATTTCACATTATACATGTACGTTACCTACCGTAATCAAAATTACTCCACGATTTTAATGCTCAAGGAAATCTTAGAAATTGACTGACTGCCATAATTACAAAATTAATGACAACCTCACTACTCGGCCGGGTTGGCCCCATTTAAGGGACTGGGTAACATTGTTCAGATGAGAGATAGTGGTTCTAAGGTAGTGACTTCAATGCTAGATGTACAATTAAAGATAATCTGAAAATTTGAGTGAAAACGGACCATTATTCATGGTACAAATTGGGAAAAACTGATCTGATCGATTCCTTAATTCTCCCAACTAGGTCTAGATCTAGATCTATAGAACAATTTAGTTACATTTTAGGTGAATGGAAATCTCACAAAGCAATAAAATGGCTCTGCATTCCATTCCAGACATTTAAGTGTTGACAGATTTTTTATAGCCTGTTTTATGTCTTTTTTTCATGGAAAAACGGTTGGGAAAATTCAAAAATGGTTGGGAGAATTTACTGTTAATCACTGTTAGAGGGTGCCTCACATCGACGCCTTCAAAGAAAACCATAGATATCTTCGTGGTTTGAGAATTTTTTCAGGATTTTTTGCCTGTCAGAGGGTTAGTACAGTAGAAGGAATATAGTAAGTAACATTTTATACAAAAATTAAGCAATTTTTGTCATCAACCTTCAACAATGTTACCCAGTCCCTTTAAAGCATACATCAAATAATGTAAGTCTTTACAAACACTCATCACTTACTTGTTTCTTTATTTTGGTTTGCATGGCAGCTTGTCTCTTCTTCGCCATCTCTAGTGTAGTGACATTTTCTTCTTCATCACTTGACTCATTGAAAATGGAAGGTTTCTGAAAAACCGGAGCAGATGATTTCTTGGCTTTGGTGATAAGCCCATACCTAGAAATGAAAGAAAAATTAACATTGTCAACACTTTCACATATTTAAGATAGAGCTATAGGCCTTGTCTAGACCCATATAGATCTAGTTGATGTGATTGATTATGGTCACAATAACGTGCCAAACTGATTATATTAGTTGATTCAAATGACAAAGATGAACTATTTTCAGGAGCTATACCATTTTAGAACACTTTTCATCGAGCAAATAGCAATCCTTTCCAATTTCATTAGCCATGGTAGTGATTTTACACTTTCTGTAATATCTGGATAATTGTTTGAAGCCAATATGTGAAGTGTCTGCCCATGGATATGGGTCTGGTGCTGTCATATTTAAATAGAAATTTGAATAGAATAATTTATAAAGAAAACTGAAAGAAAACAAAAAGAAAAAGAAAACAAAAAAGTCAAAACCAAAACAATAACATCAAATTTCAGTTAGAAATATCTTTATAAATTCTGTAGATCTATACTAGAGTTTTCTCAACAAACGAATGATCTAATGCTAATGGCAAATGCCAGTCACTGCACGTCATGCTGCAGGGCACTTTGCAATTGCACTATGCCTTCTCACGAAACTAATCAAGTCGGTATCTTGCGGCCCGGGAGCGGGGAGCTAGCCGACCAGCGCGCGAGCTATAGAGAGCACGCAGACCAGGCCCAGTTTTTAGACTTTAATTATACACAAAAAGCTGTATTTCTACCAAAATTATAATAACATCATTCAGATTGACTTGATCCTTGACCATCTCATTCCTTATGAAAAACTATGTAAAACTTACTGTTTCCCGGGAAAAGCCATTTTTTTTTTCCAAAACTAAGTGTTAAATCGTAAGTTGCACGTCTAGCAACGTTTCGATCCGCAAATTATATGCATGTAGCCAGCTAGCTAGCTGCATACAGTTCGGCCAATAATAACTCGCCCGTTAGCTAGCATCAGTCTTCTCTGTAAATGGCTCTGGCTAGTCTATATGAGTATTTTATTTTCACTTCGATTTTTATATGCGCAAAACCATTTTAGTTTTGAACAGTATATTTCTCAAATAAAAATATTAAAAATGGGTTCTAGGACTGGAAAATCACCCCGGCCAATTACCAACGGGGCAATTATCCCTAAGGACAACCACCCCCTCCCGAGGAATTTACCCCTTGAAAATTACCCCCTTGTACAATTCCCCCCCCCCCCTGAAATTTACCCTCTTGCATGAACAATCACACCCTCCCGATGGCAATTATCACCTTGAAAATTACCCCCATGTACACGGGGGCAACTATTCCCCTGACAATTACAAACCAACTTATTATCAGGGTGGACTTTCCCTTTAATGAACAGGGGAAATTTTCATATCGGGGTTATAAAGAGGAAAAACCCAATCCTATTGGAGTTATAAGCACGTTCTCATAACGGAAGACTGAAAAGACTAAGTTACATAATTATAACATCTATAACTACGAGCGAGTGTAGCGAGCGAGCTTTGGGGGAAATTGCTCTTAGTCGCTTGAAATTAGGGGCACATTTAACGATGGGAGGAGAAGGGGACACTTATCGAAAGGGGATTAAGACACTTATTAGAAAAGAAAAGGAGCACTATACCAAAATACAAAGGCTTATTATCAGAGGTGAACATGGGGCACTTTTTACACCTAGGAAAAAGGGGGAACTTGCAAAAGCAAAAGGGAATTCTCTTAGATTTGAATAGGGCAATTATCAGAGATGAAGGAGGCGCTTATTAAAAGTGTAAAGGGGCACTTCTCGTACCTGAAAAGGGGGCTTACTACTACTCGCCAGAGATTTTTAAAAAGGCACCTATGAGAATAAAAAAGGGACACTTATTGCAAAGGAAAATGGGAACATGTTAAAAGAAAATGGGTACGTGTCAAAATAAATGGGGCACTTATCAGAGGTGGATAGGGCAAGGGTCACTTAAACAAATAATAGAGGCTCTTTTCAAAGTAAAAGGGGCACTTCTTACAAAATGAAAGGGGTACTTTTCCTATGTTCCCCCCTCCTACCTCGGGAGCTCCGCCTCTGATTGGTCTAATAGATCAAATTTTAAACAAATTTCCTTTCGCTTGTGTCAGAGTTTTTTTTGGCCTGAGAGTTCATGACAGTGAAGTAATGGGAAAAAGACTCAGTGGTGATTTCTTTTTAGATTACAAACTTGAGGGCTGTGGGCCTACATTATATAGATAAGTTTCAATTCAATTCTGCATGGTTTATTGCAAATAAAAACATGTTGGATTAAAAGTCCGGAGACTCATACTTGTCATTTTTGTTATACAGTATACAAGAACAGGGGCGGCCAAGCGACTTCGAAAGTGAGTGAGGGGGCAGGCACCAAGAAAAAAGGGCACTTTCTGGAGAGAAAAAAGAGCACCTACAAAGGGAAATCTCAAATCGAAGATGTACAATCTTTTAGACATTGCAGTGATTTATACCCCTACGTTGTTATTACATTGTCAGGGATGATTTCAATATTTGTTTCACTTTATATTTGTTTCACCATAAAAGATATTGCTTAAGCATCATGCTTTGCAGTTGGGTGTGATGGTCTGAGAAATTATTTGCGAGCGAGAGAAACGAGCAAGGAATTTTTTTAATATTTATGAGATCGCAATGCGAAAAAAATGTCATCTTATAAAGAGGAAAAACCCAATCCTGATGGGGTTATAAACGCATTATCATGACGGAAGACTGAGAAGACCTTTGATAAGTAACATAAGTATGTCATCTATAAATGCGTGCGAGCGTAGCAAGTGAGCTTTGGGAGAAATTGATCTTATTCGCTTGAACTTTAGAGCATGTGTCAAAGTACAAAGAGTAATTATCAGAAGTGAAAATGGGGCACTTCTTACACCCTCAAAAAGAGGCACTTGCCAGGGATGGAAAAAGTTAGTCATGAGAAAAGGAAATGGGCATTCGTCGACGGAAAAGGGGCCCCCATCAGATTTTGATAAGGGCATTTACAGGAGGAGAAAAGGGGCATTTATGAAAAGGGGATAGGCCCTTAATTAAAAAGGAAAATGGGCACGTGTCATTGTTCAAAGGGAAATTATCAGAGGTGAAAAGAGGCACTTATTGCATCTGAAAAGGGGCAATGACCAGATATGAAAAGGGGCACTTATGTGAATAACAAAGGCACTCATAATAAAGGAAAATATGCATTAGTTGAAAGAAAGTGGGCATACTGATCAGATTTTAAAGGGGTATTTCTCGGAAGTTAAGGGGGCACTTATATCTGAAGTGAAAAGGAGTAACTTCTTGACCTGAAAAGGGTCATTTACCAGAGAATGGGCACTTATGAGAAGGGGAAGGGGCTCTTTTTAATGGGGCACTTATCATTAGGAAAAGGGGCACTTATCGGAAAAGAAAAGGGGCACATATGTGAAAATAAAAGGTGCGCTTATCCAAATCAAAACTGGGGGTATATTTAAAAGTGGAACGGGCACTTATTAAGTTATTACAAAGGAAAAGGGGCACTTATCAAAGTAAAAGAGGCACCTCTCAGATTTGAATAGAGCAATTATCAGAGGTGAAGGGGTTACGTAATCAAAAGTGAAAAGAGGCACTTCTCGAACCTGAAAAGTGGCACTTATAGAGATTATAAATTATGAGAATGGAAAATAGACACTTATTGCAAAGGAAAAAGGGAACTTGTTGAAGGAAAAGGGGCACGTTTTTTCAAAAAAAAAGGGGCACTTATCGGAGCTTAAAAGGGGAAGAGGCACTTTTATAAATTAAAAGGGGCACTTGTCAAAGTAAAAGGGGCATCATTCCTATGTAAAAAGGGGCACTTCTTACAAAGTTAAAGGGGCACTTGTGGGGTGCTGGAAAAAATTGGGGGGCCCTGCCTCCCTCCCCCCCCCCCTTTTCCCGGAGGGCCGCCTCGTACAAGAATATAAGAAATCAACTAATATCAAATAATCGTAAAATAATACATGTTGTGATTATTTAGTTACAACATTTAAATATTAAACGTTATCAATTTGGCTACAAAACAAGATATATCTGGACATAAAAACGTGGGCTTGAAGTAAACAGCAAGAAGAAACTCAAACGTTACTGTAGTAGACAAAAATGCGACTTTGCTTTGGCCGAGTTTTACTACATATGCACTTGATACATTTGCACTGCAAATTATATTACAATTTTTCACTTTCTTGTACGTAAAAAGCACCATGGCCAACGAAACTGTCCAAAAACAACTGCAAGAGGAGCTAGAAAAGTTCAAGGCATCAGAGAAAGGTATTTGAAAAACTTAGAAACTTTAATTTATGAGAGGTATGACTGAGATTAATCGTGTTCGAGATGACAAAACAAAAAGAACATGGTCATGGATTGGGTGCTGAGGAACGGGTGGGTGCGAGCGCGAGGACACCCCCGGGTGCCGCGTGTTGTCCGTTGTCTCTCGGGGTGGCCCGTGATGATGGGAGCAGCTGGAGCCAGGTGCAGGGGCCCGTTCCTAGAAACCGTCATAAGTCTAACTTCTTGACTATCTCATTGAAACGTTGGCCATCTCGTGAAATAAGCCACCTCTCTAGTCCCGCGCGCGTCTCTTATGTGTACAAAGTCTATGGAAATTCAATGAGTCCACCGCCTCGGACTAAATGAACGCAAGTCAATGGAGGAGTGACCTATTTCACGATAATGCCGAAACGTTTGTTGTAGAATTAAGATGCGTTTCAATGGGATAGTCAAGAAGTTAGACTTATGACGGTTTGTAGGAACTGGCCCCAGGACAGGTCGCGCGTTGTTGTGCCATTCCATTTCCAGACGCCTAGACGGTGTTTCAGAGTAGCTCAGCTCAGAGTCACAGAAAGAGAGAGAGAGAGAGAGATCAAGAAAAAAAAAGTTGTCACTTATTCTCCGTCTCGGTTTTAGTTCCTTGGCCTTGGTCTTCTTAAACTTGGGTCTAGATCTATGTACATATTAACTTAGACTCCTAGGTCTAGATCTAGACTAGATCTAGTCTATATTTAAAAAAATGAAATAACTTTGATTTTGTACGACTTTGAAGCTTTGACTTTGAGTATGCCTTGGCCCTTTGCCTAAGACTTGAACTTGCTTGTTCAGATATGGCGAGTTAAAGTTAAACGACTGCAAAATATAAAAAAGGCTGCTTTGTTTAGTTTGTCACGTGGAAATGAATGTCAAATGTGCGTAACAAAGGACTTGCGACGTTGAGTGTCAGTCAGTCCGCA
>BEXV01000572.1:186460-199266 GCA_003118195.1 Hemicentrotus pulcherrimus | reverse complement strand
AATGCACGACCAGCAAACGTACAATACTGTTGACATTATTTAAATAGTAGGAATAAGCATTTTCAAGATTTGACCCTTCTTTTACCTCAAATTAAAGGCATAATTTAGCATTTAAAACTAATTGTAAAATGTTAATGTTAAGCAGTTCAAGCAATGGAGAGCAAGTTAAGATTGTGAAAATATTCGTACCGGTACTTGTAGGTTGTAATATTTTTTTTTTTAAAATGTGAAAATATTCATGAATTTCATTCACACGTGTGCCCCTCTGAAGTGTTGGGAGCCCAAAAATGTGATTGCAAAATTTCACTTAAATTGTATTATAATGTGAAAGAGGATGTCATTTAAGACATATTTCTGCAAGGATTTAAAAAAACAAATGCATTTAAAGTTGTATATTGCGTACAAAAAAAATAACCCAAATTATGTATTCTTTTTAATTGCAATATTTGTCTTCCAAACACATTTTTTTGGGGAAACCTTTGCAGAAATGTATCTTAATTGACATCCTCTTTTACATTATAATTTAATTGTAATTTTGCCATCAAAATTGATGAATTTGGGGCTCCAAACACTTTAGAGTGGCTTTTTATATCTGGTCAATCTCACATTAAACCTTAACACTAGACCCAACGGTAACACTAGTACATGTACATACGGTGTACATTGTAGTCACATACCTACAATGTAAACCTTTACGCTGAAATGTAACCCTGAACTTCACCTTATCTCAATAGCAACCTTGCTCCTAGCTAACCCAATATATTTGATAAAACACAGAGAAAAAGTATCTCACTACTTGATCAATGATCAATTTATTATGGGCCCGATGCCAACTCAGTCAGCCTACTGTTGATAGCGAGAAGGGCCTTAATTAAGCCTGTGTAAAAGCATACTTGTAGAAGTTAATGCCCTTCTGGCTCTCCTTAGATGGTACACAAGCATGTGTAGAGGTGTTGTTGTGGTCTAATGGATAAGTCACCCAACTGAACATGTAGATCACAAGGTACTGGGTTCAAATCCCAGCCCGGCACTAACATCCTTTGGCAAGACGTTAAATCTACATTTGCCACTCTCCACCCAGGTGTTAAATGGGTACCTGGTACTGTTAGCTGGTAGGATGCGAAAGTGATTGTAGTTTTCTCAGCAAATGACTTCTGGCTGGAATGCTCCCTAAGGAGTGGAGAGTGTGCATACATTGTGTACTGGCATGCCTGAATCCTATGACGGGGGTAATGACATATCTGTAAAGCGCTTTAAAGAGATATCGTTGACCTATTAAACACTTTACAGTGTATATACATGTACATGTATATCTATAAAAGCAGAATTTATTATGAGGCATCAAGCAAATGACAGGTAAATGTACTTTAGCTTACAAGCCCCCAAACTGACATGATTCTGTTTGCACGTATACCAGGATAATTGCAGGTAGTTATTCTTCAAGGTTTACATTATTTTGTGATGAAGATGAAATGAGATATCTTTGGGGGAAGGTTCATTTCCCTTTAAAGGTAATCTTGACTTTGTAATGAAGTGGTGATAAAGAAAATATGACACGTTATTGACACCACCATATCACACAGGGAAGTCCGATTTAGTGCACGTATGCCGGGAAAATTACATGTACAGTACATGTACTTGTAGCTGGTATTACATGTGGTACACAAAAATGAGAGAAGAACAAAAATTGTGAAATTAAGGAAGAATTTGGGAATTACAAAAATGCTGGGAATCTTCTTGTGACAATGTACACATGTAAAGTCTACAATGTACATGTATGTTGGCATTAATATGCTGAACACTGCACATTGGGAAAAAATCAAATAAATTTTGATATCAAATTACTGTAGTTGTAATGATTACATTTTTATTAAAGGTGAGAGAAACAGATAACTGGGGTATTGAGATTCAAATGATAATGTAAATTTATAAAGTTATCAGTAGTGCATGGATAGCACCAGGGAATAATTTTCCTGGTATCTGCACATCGAATTTGCTATATACATGTATGCATTTTGCATGACTGCTATACAAAATATCTTTGGTGTAGCAGTTTTCTTCCATAGAATTGTACAGAATTTCATTTGAAATATTTTTTCCATCGGCTGAAATTGCTAATAAAAAAATTTGAGAGAAATTATTCCCTAAACACATATTGGCATCACTTACATAACATAAGCCTGTATTAAGCAATCCTCCATTGTGTTCCATCCTTTGATCTTTATACGTTTCTGTGAACAATGTACATGTACATGTACAAGATATTCCAGGGGGAAAGATTCTTTTCCCCCTCTTGCCAGAATACGTGATCTTGAGACTATGAAGGGATGTTACCACACATCGTATATGAAACAAGAAAATCATTTGTGGTTTTTGAGCAGAACTTGTGACATGTGTAGGCGTATACATGTACATGCAGGAAGACGTCTTACCAGGAATGCATTTGTAATCCTTTAAAGCCCCACTGTACTACATGTACACTGTAGCTACTATAGCTTGCTCCCTCTATTTAGAAAACTTCTCCAATCAGTGCCTGATGGTCTCCCATGATCCTCTTTTTCTTATGTCAATTGAGAGCTGATTTGATGAGATAGCCACCTGTCAGTGACCACCCTGGGTGGTCTAATCCCTTCTGGCCTTACTAGTACAGGTGGGCTTTAAGGGAATGTCCACTTGATTAGTTGAGTAGAATTTATGTCACACGTATAGTTTTATTTCCTTTGGCTGGTACAGTTATTCTAGAATTTCTTATCGTACAGAAAGTTGGTCTACTTTAAGTTACTTCCCGGACATACATGTACAGTCTATGCCCATAGATAATTTCCATGCAGGTGGCAGATCTAAAAATTGTGGGTAATAAACACCGATATCATAAGTTCATTCCATTCTTATGTGAGTTCATTTCATGGTATTCTAAACATTGTTTTGGAAAATACTTTCTAATTCTAGGTTTCAGCATACTCCTTGTTCTAGATCGAACTGGTAGTCAAATTATATCAATTTTTTACAATCTATGTTTATTTTTCGAATTTGGTCATCCCATTCATGTTCATTCATTAGCGCCGTGTTCGGGATTGAACCCACGACTTTTGCATTTCAAGTCAAGTGCTTAAAGGGAAAGTCCACCCTGAACTTTAATAAAAGCAGAACAGTGAGAGAAACATATCAGTGAAGGTTTGACGAAAATCCGACAAAGGATACAAAAGTTACGAATTTCTAAAGTTTTAATTTTGTGACGTCACATGAGAGCTGCTCTCCTATACGTTGTGTACTGTAAATTCCATAAATTGCCATTTTCTCAGAAAAATAATAATTATTTTACCTGTGCATTCGATATATTATCAGACACATGCTTTTATACACGCCTCTATGAAATAGATCCATTCCTTCATCAAGAACCATGAAAAGGGGGCAATTTATGGAAATTACAGTACACAACATATGGAAGAGCAGCTCGCAAGTGACGTCACAAAATTAAAACTTTAAAAATTCATAACTTTTGTATCCTTTGTCGGATTTTCGTCAAACCTTCACTGATATGTTTCTCTCACTGTTCTGCTTTTATTAAAAACAACTTAAGTTCAGGGTGGACTTTCCCTTTAAACCACTGGACTACGACACCTCTACTAAGTGTATAGGCAGGCTATCGATCCTCTCCCTGACAATGGCTCAAGAAAAGGTGTATTTGACCAATCAATACCATAGCCTATTCAACATGATATCCATATTTATCCAGACAATTAATCGCCCGCCATCGCTTGGTCCAGCTAGAATCTATCACTCTTTTTGAAAATCCGACCTAAATACAAGCCAGGCCTCGCTTCAAGTTGTAGCCGTGCCCCAATTTCCCCTCGCTACTATAGATTACCATCAGCAGAGATTACTGGTTTCGTCGCTGGTTGTCCTTGCTTGTTCTAATTTTTGCGCTGTAACTAGGTCAAGTGCAGGCCATGTGTAATCCTATTGTGGCGTGAGCATAGAGCATGCTGGGACAGCCACTTCCTCCGATAAGGATGGACGTTGGGTTTACTAAACGAGGAACTTTGCCTGGTCTCTCAAAAATAGGAAAGCATAATTTGGTACAACACCAACACTTTTAATACAGTCTCAGTTTTTGTTTTTATTGCTGCTTCAATTTCTGAGTTTTAATGTCTATGGATCAATATTTTTGATAGGTTGAATGTTGTATTACATTGTACTTTTGTTTTTCATGGTGATCTTTTCCTGGTCACTCGAAAATAGATAAGCAAATAGTACATCATGTACACACACATGTACAGTCAGTGAGTCAACTGTTTTTCTTTGAATGCTTTCACTGTCTGTTTTTCATTGCCTTTCAATATATTTAGTACAGAATATCGGATGTTGGGTTTCCTAAAGGATGACCTTTGCCTTGCTCTTTTAAAAATAGGAAAGCATTTGGTACAAAATCGACACTTACAATCACAGTATCAACTGTTGTTGTTTCTTCTATTCAATATCTACATGTACATATTGTACAGGGTGGATTTTAATGTTTCTTAAAAACTTGGGACCTATAATGCACATGTATGTCTGGTCTGAGTGGTCTCTCATATTACTGGAAACTTGAATGTTGTACAAATCTATGATTTAATTATAACTTTTGGTTTTGGTTGGAAAAGTTATTTGAAAGAGACAGGAAGCAGTAATCCATTTCATATCCTATCTCAATGATGTAGAATATTTGTTCAGAGTACGGACAATATCATTAACACGTGAATTTTTCTTGTGTCTGTGCCAATGCCTGAAAATAATAATGAGTTGTGGTTTGTGTATTTGCCTTGGGAAGCAGGAATTGGCCTAACAAATTCTATTTTGATTTTGCAATTCATACATGTACATTGTGTGTATTTGATTCGGGTGTGCATACATGTACATGTACATGTACATGTACAATGTACATGTACAAACATTGTGCATATCAAATTGATTCTTTCTAGTGTTTCAATAGGCCTATTTGTGTATCTTCGCTGAATGCGATATAACGTAAGTTGGTTTCGAAATTAACAAGCATTTAATTGCTTACAAAAGGAAATGGACATTGAATTTTGCTAGACTATACACTGCATTTTAGTGATAGCAGTTATAACGATGTACACTTTATGCCTCAATGTCTTTTTATTGTTATACCTTTATTAGCTTTTATGCTCTTTTGCATCCATCGTTCTTAAAGTCTTCTCTTGCCGTCAGCCTGATGGTTTGACTTACATAGCAATAGCAACAATAAATGGTGAAAGTAGAATATAATCAATAGTTCTATGTTCTTGATATTTTAAGATTAAATTGGATGCTTTTCCCCATGCTGTTTTCTGGCAATTTAACAAGTTTAGTTTATTGATGTGTGAGGAAGCTCTGGATGTACATGTACAGTATGAGAAGAAGGGGTTGAAACAGTGTAAACAACTTGTATATTTCTGTTTTTTTAATAAATAAGACGAACACTGCTCAATCAATTAGGCGCTTGTAAGGAAGAAACATACATGTAGATGCTCATCTTCAGTTTATGTTGAAATCATTCTCCAGTCTCCCTGAGATGCACCAGGGTATTGCTGATCGAAAAGCCGAGACCAGTAGCTCCCAAAGTTGAAATCTTGCTTGAAATTTGCAGAATTCGACCCCTGTCAATCGTCGCCGACTCCGCCGACTTACGCAAACGAGAAGAGACGAGACAAGCGCATCCCGCAAGCGAAGAAGAAGAAGAAGAAGACATCATTGAGATTGCTGGATGACAAATGAGTCAAGACTCCAATGAATGGCTTATTGTTCCTCCGTCGCTCTCCGAGGCTTTATTTATAGACGGGTAGATTCTTTCTCAAGATGGCCTTTTGTCGTATGATAGAAAGATCAGTCCTATACACTTTCTCCAGTTCGTCTTTTCATTCATTTGTTTGTTGGCTTGTCTCAAGATACAAGCCTGACTATACAGTAGCTCCCATGATATTGGTTTGATAGATGGGCAAAGGATCTTCAGAGAGTACGCTGGAGTTGGGTTTCCAATTAAGCATGACATGTTTTTATCCACAACTACATGAACATGTATGTAATGTACTATGTAGTACATTTGTTTGTTCATTTCACATTGTTTTGTTATTTTCTATTCAGAGAAATTCATATAGAGCTGGTCTTGATATTAAAGTGCTCTGTCCATTAGGATATATTAGTTATAAGTAGCATATTCATGTAACTTACATGTATAAGTTGATAAATGTACATGTAAGAAATGAATTTACAAATGGTGGAATTATCTATGTGTGAGTATATGAATTTGTATTAGAACTTTATACTAATATACTAATGATGAATTTACAAATATAAATAATCACAAAATTATAGTCCTATAGGACGTTCAGACTTTATGGAGATTCTATGAAACTATAATAGAAATGTATCAAAAGAATTACATGTAAGCCCTGTACATAATGTACATGTACATTGTATAATTTAGCGAAATGTAGTATGAAGAAACTAATTTTGAAGAAGTCAGCTCTCAGTTGACATGACAGCCAGCCAATCATCACCATGAGCTCACGGTAAGCCCTACCGAGTTATATGATTTTCGCATGATCTGACGTTCAGATGAGAATTGGACTCTTGATTCTTCATTGATATTTTGTTTCGAAAGAATACTGACATATAAAATACATGAGTTTCATTGTGTGGCGTTTTGTTAAATGACATTTCTTTAAACAATGTTCTTCATATGACGTTCTTAATATGACGTTCTTAATATGATGTCCTTTATCTGATGTTCTTTTATATGATGTTTTTTATATGACGTTCTTTTATATGACGTTCTTTATACAACATTTTTTATATGACGTTCTTTTAATATAATAAGACATTCAGACACGGAAAACAGTACCGGTAAATCGTATAGCAATACGATTCTCATACATGTACATGTACTGATCTATGTGATGAATGCTGGTAGACTGAACATGGGGCTAGCTTTCAATCCTCCACCCAACCAACCCACCCGTCCAACACGACGATGTCATTATGGGGGTTTGACGAGATGGGAGTATTTGTCGAAATCCCATCATGTCTTTCATACCGGTCTCCTCGATGAGACATGGTGGATCGCATCCTCTATCCCCATCTTTCTTGATGCTGTTCGTTTGGATTCTTCTCCCCTGATGTGTTGCCTAATCTAGACATATGACTCCAGTCCTGTCAGTTTAGGATCTCACATCGGACCAAGTCTTGGTTCCAGACCCAGATTGCTATTTATCCGTCACCTCTTTTCTTCACACAGTAGGACAGTAGTCATGGAGGCAGTTATACTTGTGAAGTGTAAACAGATGTCTGAATCTTGAGACATATGACTCCAGTCCTGTCAGTTTAGGATATCTCACATCCGACCAGGTCTTGGTTCCAGACCCAGATTGCTATTTATCCGTCACCTCTGTTCTTCACACAGTAGGACAGGAGTTCTGGAGGCAGTTATACTTGTGAAGTGTAATCAGAGGTCTGAACTTTGAGACTATTTAAACTTTCATTAATGTCCATTTACATGTACATTTACTTGCATCAGGGACTTGTTAGTTTACTATTAACTTGTAAACTAACAAGTCCCTGCTTGCATTACCTGTAGTGCGTTGGTTTGCTGGCACAAACTCATGTTGGTCGTGAAGCATATTACTATTTAATATTAGGCATGTAGTCCCTGTTTCATAAAACTTGTTATCAATAACAACTGCCATGACAAGTGATGCCATTAATTGGGGATTGGGCGATTAGTGGAGACTTCACGCTCTGTGTGGGTAGGGAAAACATAATGATTGAAGAAAAAAAAAGGAGTAAAAAAAAAGAAAAGAATCTGGACAAAAAGGACATGAATGCAGGGTACAAATCTTTTTTTCAAGATACATTTAATTTCTAGGTTAGATCGGGTTTGTGGTTGCATGCCAAGCTGAAGCTGTCTAGACATTTGTTTAAATCTAATTGTATATTTTCTTCTTGCACCCTGATTCAATGAACTTGATTTTCTTCTTACTGTACAAGTCTTTGAAGAAAAAAAAAAAGAAGCAACTTTTTCCAAAAGTCAAAATGTAATTTCCTTCAACTGTCGCTGGTAGACGCCCAGAAACTCAGACAAGCTTGTTCACACTTCAAAAGGGGAGCGTTTGTACTAAAGGTGATCAACGTTTCAGCAAGAAACTTTATATTTCCTTTTCACTCGTATGTGAGAGTCATTGACGAAGCTGGTCATGAAAGTCATAGGCTGACTGGAGATGCCACTGCCAGTGTCAGGACTCAGGATGTGTTAGGGCTAGGGCTAGGACTGTAGGGTTAAGGTTAGGACAGGATCTGTCCTCGACCAGATGTTTCATGGACCTACATGAATGAGAGCGACAGGGCCATGCATGCTCCTACAAATTGCCCTCCTACCATCCCTACTCATTGTTTCTTGAGTAAGAATCAATGCGATCAAGACTGATAGTCATAGGCTGACTGGAGATGCCAGTGTTAGGATGTGTAAGGGCTAGGGCTATTGTTTGGGTAATTAGGACCAGGCCTCCCATGGACCAGACGTGCAATGGACCTACATGAGAGAGACAGGTCCATGCGCCCTTAAAGTACCCTCCTACCATGTCTACTCTTTATTTCTTGAGTAAGAATGGGGTCAAGACTGGAGGCAGGCAGGGTGCCGTGATTGTACATGTAGTTTGCAAGCCCAAACTGTTGTCAGTCGATATGCGTAACGTTGTCTGCGCTTTGAGACTTTGGCTGCTTCGAACACACCTAGAGTCCTGACAGAGCTAGGCTCTGCAAGGCTCTGCAAGGCTCTGGGCATTGTGATATTTACATTTATAGTGTCGAACTAGAGTCTGCGCTTCCAGACTACCGTGATTGATCGCATTGGGACAGCTTTCGATTCCCTCTAAAGATGTTTAAACCATCTTCACTGTCTGGCCGAGGATGTGCGGGACTGATAAGGGCAACGTGGGATGCTCGATTTCTTTAAAGGCGGTCTTGAGTTCTTGCACTGACAGAATATAACATGACTGTAGCAAGTCCCTGATGAAACATAACAGACTGAATGTTCTAGATCAAGACTAGATATTAATCTTATCTGCCAAACGATTCCGGTAGAAACTGTTCAAAAGCTGAGTAATACATGTTAGCTTGAAGAAATAAGGAAATTAAACTCATAGGCTAGTCCAGATTTTGCCGTTTTTATACATTTTTCATTCTTCGGTGATGTAAATGTACATTTATATGTCCTCCTCCCAAACGCGCATCCCACACACAGCAGAGTGTCTCGACTCATTCGTGTGCGATCCTCCAAAACTACCGTCAAAAAGATAAGGACTGTCTCTGGCTTAGCGTTGAGGGTGTGTTATTTTCTCAGCTGATTTGGCGCGCGACACAGAAACAGTCCAGCCTCTAGGCAATGGACTAATGTAGCAGTTGAGATCTGAGAGGAACCCCACTGGAGAGTCTCTAGGGGTTGTGTTTGCTAACATGTCCAGTGGAGCAGAAGGCATGGGAGCAATGCCAAGGTCACGTACATGTAGTCTCTTAAATCAGACACCTATGGGTGACCCACTTTCAATGTAGTGTCCAGTGCTGGATTATTTTTAGCCCAATGAATTTAGTCTTGCTCTACTATAGTCTACCTCTCTTGTCATGCACTGTAGGCCCAATTCTAGCTTTAGGTGTTCTCCTACATGTCGGGTTTAATACCATTTATATTTGTATCTCTCCTTCACAGGCCTGGTCAGCTTCCGTTTCATCTTTATAATAATATATTACATTTATAAAGTGCATAATAAACAAGAAATACTTACAAATGAATAAAGAACATTATCATACAAAGCTTACGTTAATTACAGACGAAGGGGAATATTATTTTTTTTTATAGAAATGATGTGTTTTGAGACATTTCTTGAAAGCATTGGGAGTATGGCAATTCTTTAGACACGCAGGGATTCCAGGTTTTTGGGGCAATAACTGAAAAAAATCCCTATCCCCTGTACTGGTTCAAGGGGAAAGTATAAAGTGAATGACTAGTGGCCATGGATGTGTTCGCATGGAGAAATTGATCCCCTTCATGCTAATACGTGGTGCTTGATTATTGAGACATTTGTAAGTGAAAGTTCAGGTCTGATGTACATGTATGATAGGATTATCAACACGAAACCAGTAAAGATCATTAATGAGAGGGAAACGTGTTTTGGTTTACAATGAATGAGCTGTGCTGCTTTATTGGAGGAGTTGAAGGGATGTAAAATCTTTAAGCAAATTACATGCACCACGGAGTAGTGAATTACAATAATCTGGACTAGACAATAGAAGAGATCTTAAGACTGCATGAGAAGAAGATTTATCTCTGAATTAACTTCCTTATTCTACTGAGAAAGTTTGCAGATTTGGATTCATTTGAAACATGATCTTTATTGATCTGACATGATCATATGCTCGTCAAAAGTATCATCTAATATGTGAACCGATGGCGAAGATGAAATGATGGTATGGTTATCAATCTTAAGCTGGACACGCTATAACTGCTAGTGTGCTCCGGAGATGCCCTCATAATTGTGAATTCTGTCGGGTTAAGTTTCAGTTTAATACTTGCAAACATCCATGACTGAGCATATATTATCAATTCATCATCATCATTTCAATTCAATTTCAATACTAATTTATTTATGTTTCCAACAAAACATTACAAATCATTATAAACATTTACAACAATTTAGGAATACATATTGGAGACAGAGGGGTCCACTTAAAAGCGATGCTCGTACATCAAGTGTGGACATCTCCAATGATACTGACTACTTAGGAATAATGTGTAATTAAAGTACCAAATCCGTTATATAAACTACAAAAGGAACTACACAATATGGGGTAAAAAGGGGGATGCCAACAGAGACGAGAACGGGACAAGACAGTAGGAGAACAAGGTCATAATACAAAGAGTAGACATCATCATCATTATCGTGAATATCTCATCATGCATGATGTTGTCATTATCATTAGTATCATCTTAAACAGTTACATCTTCATAATCTTTATCATCATCATGGTCATCATCCTCAGCCTGTGTGCCATCGTTCAGCTGAGTCGAAACATATAGACGATACATTACACTGAAACTCATGTTTATTGCTCCTTATGCTTTCCAGGAGAAGTCGTTAACTTGCAAAATGTGAATAATTAAAAACAATCTAACAAATTTATTGTACATTACACCGAAACTCATGTCCAGTGTTTCTGAACAGTAGCTCATTATACTTTTCAGGAGTAGTAGTTAACTTAACTTGCAAAATGTGAATAATTAAAAACATTCTAACAAATTTATCGTTCAATCCTATATCATTAGGATCACAATCGTAGGAGGTGTCAAAGTCATTAATCATCTGTGATCACATATTTAGTTATTAATCTATACCATGCCTCCTGCACATGTTGAGTTTAAAGTATCTCCTCATTAGTTACACATGTTTAATTATTTCTAGGGCAGGGTTTTTAATGGCTTAAATGTGCGTCTAGCCTAGTTTATGCATCCTTCATTCGTGCTTTATTCCCAGGACAGATTCAGTTTCGGTTTTCGGGAAGTCGTAGGCTTCTTGGAATTATTCCTTAAAGGTACTGCATGGTTAGCGATCGGGAATTTTACCGAGTGGCCTTCGCGGAAATTGCTTACCAGGGAATCTGTGAAGGATGCTTGAACCAAGACCCTTCTGCTGTATGAGTGGTTTAATTGTCATTAGGCCTGTTTTCATCAGCTCAAGTTTGCTATTTAATAACCCGCTATTTTCAGACTCTGGATCCTTACCAGACCGATACGCTCATCACAATCCAGCTCGGATGGGTGCAAATTACCCGGCTATTTCCCAAATAACGGGATACTTTGGAAACAAGACCGAGTTTTCTCAGGATATTTGCTCGACCAAATATCCCGCTAATTGCAACTGAGGGCTGATGAAGATGCAAATAAGCTGGCTAATTTGCGATCGGGATAGTTTAAATAAATATCAGGTCATTTGGCAAACTCGAGCTGATGAAGACAGGTCTATATTGGAGCATTCCCTAAAGTGAGTGGATCAGATAGAATTGAGATTTTTACAGGTTTCAAGGAAAACTGCAGGAAGGGTTTTACACATTTGAAAGTGAACATTACTGATTATTATTTTTTTTAATGGAAAAAGAAACATTTTGAGAAGATATTTGGTTTCGGTTTTTCGGGAAGTTGCAGGCTTCTTGGAATTATTCCTTCAAGGTACTGGTGAGTTATGGGGTGAATTCAAAGAATGGCCTTCACAGAAATTGCTTACCAGGGAATTTGTGAAGTATGCTTGAACCAAGACCTGGCTTGATAAATGTTGGTTCAACTGTCATTGAATAGTTCTCTAAAAGTGAATGGAAGAGAGAATTGAGATTTTACAGGTTTCAACGAAAACTGCAGGAAGGGATTTACACATTTGAAAGAGAAAATTACTGATTGTTTTCTTTAATGGAAAAGGGAACTTTTAAAAAGATATTTGGTTTCGGTTTTTCTAGAACTTGCAGGCTACTTGGAATTATTCCTTAAAGGTACTGGTTAGCGATCGGGAATCTTACCGACAGCCTTCACAGAAATTACGTACTAGGCAATTTGTAAAGAATGCTTGAACCAAGACCCTTCTGTCTGGATGAGTGGTTCAACTGTCAAGTGAGTGGAAGATTGAATTGAGATTTTACAGGTTTCAAGGAAAATTACAGGAAGGGTTTTATACATACTGTATGAAAATGAAAATTACTGATTGTTTTTCTTCCGGAAAAGGGAACTTTTG